>JAVLUE010000074.1:0-20001 GCA_034190945.1 Octodonta nipae | reverse complement strand
TCCTCACAGACCGCCTATCAATTTCTTCAATTGCTTGTAATACCGCCTCCCTTAGGTCACTAACTGTCTTATTTTTAGCGCACCCCATAAAAAGAAGTCTATAACTGCCAAATCGGGAGACCGGGGTGGCCATTCGCGTGGGCCATTTCTTCCTATCCAAGAGGTTGGATAGATATTATCTAAGTGTTGTCTTACTAATAACCAGTTATGAGCAGGTACTCCATCATGTTGGAACCACTCAATTTCTAAAGGAATTCTCAAATTCAAATTATGCAACATGTCTGTGTATTGCAAGAAATTCAAGTAGCGCTCCCCAGTAAATGATTCGTCATAGATAAAAGGCCCCAGAATAGTAGGACCCTATGATACCACACCAAACATTAAATCCAAATTTTATCTGGGGTCGTCTTTGTTCTACATGAAAAGGGTTTTCTTTAGCCCAGATATGCTCATTGTGTCTATTGAAAATACCATAGTTATTAAATCTAGTTTCATCTGACCATAACACCTTTAATAGAAACTGTGGATTGTCAGGGCACATGTCACTAAACCATGTACCAAACAAAATACGTCGATGTTCGTCACCAGCAGACAAAGTTTGAGAAACTGAAAGTTTGTACGGGTGGAACTTGTACGCTTTCAGTACCTTAACTACTGTTCATTGAGATGTGCCAGCTTCTGCTGCAATCTCATGAGTTGATGTAGATGGATTTTGATTTACTATTGCCAAAACATTTATTTGTGCTGCTTCGTTAATTTGATTACGATCCTTTGGTGGCTTAGTAAAAGATCCATATCTGCGTAAACTATCGTAAAGTCTCTTAAATGTACATAGAGCAGGTTGACGACGATTAAAATATCTATGAAAGTATTCCTCAGCTGCACGAACTGATTTTTATGGTATATGATATAACATTCCACCATATTCAGTTTTTCTTCTTTAGAATATTCCATTTTATCACGAACCCTTGTCAATATCGACTGTCAGTTCAGCACCACTAATGGAATTACTCTCAAATGAGGAAACGTCAAAGTGAAAACAATCTTTTTCATGGCTACCTACGTTAAAAGTAAAAATAAGAAAGAAAAGCATCCATAACTCCGTTATTTTCATGAATGACTATATCGAGTATTATATCGTTGAAAAGCTCTAAAAATGTCCGATTTTTGATGTCATAGCCAACTATCCGTTCAAAAAAAGGTAAGTTTGTGTAATATCTCGAAAACGAGAGCTGTCACGCAAACGAGGACATGACAATCATATTCGGGATACAATTCCCTTCAATTTTGATGTTTCCACTTTTTTATAAAATCAAAAACAAAGGAGCTAGAGGGATTTGTCAAAATCGACAGAATTTCGTTTTTTCAAAATATCTAGTAAGCCATGACTTATTACAAAAATCCGAAAGTGTCATTAAACTGGGCCAGTAAAACTGCAAATCTTTCCCAATTTAACCATTGCTCTATCTCCGCTAGTTTCCGAGATCCCCATACTGATCATCAAAAAAAAACTCACCCTTTATACTCAATCACTGAACGTTTGAGAAGTAGTAACTATCGCATAAGGATTTTCTCTTGCATAATATGAAACTTGAAACTTGAGTTATAAATGTAAACGATTCGTAAAAATATATTAACAAAATCATTATTCAAAAAAATAACGAATGGTCCACCTACTAACATTCATTTCATATTTAATATGAAATTAAATATTGACTAGGTACTCCTTCAAAGCTGTTTATCTTCTAAAATGTATATTTGCCATAGAAAACGTCTAACTCAAAGTTCATTAAGCACGAAAAACGTCATCAAAAGATTTTCTATTTTCGTATTCCGTTAAAGGAATGATCGAAATAAAGTAAATGAGATAACGAAGCAACGCGAAATGCAAAATCATTATTCGTTAGACTTCATCAAAAGTTATTTAATACAACTTTGTGATAGCTAAGTTTATTAATTTCATTATATTCGGGTAAAAGTAATAACACGCGTTAGGGGCGAGGTTTCCATTTCAAAACACCTAGCATATGAACTTTATTATTACTAGATACGTTTCAAAATGAGAATATTATGTTTGGAGATATCTTTTGTACAAAATAAATGATACCAAAAACATTAATTTTAACAAAACAGCTATTACAGTTGCTCATACTAGAATGGAAATTGTAGACAAATAGATGACAAAGGTCAACATGAATTTTGAGTCGGAGTTTTACATGTTTGATTGCTCTTCATATAACTAATTCAGGGGAAATATTTTAACTCATAAGGTAAAATTTTTATTAGAGATTTGATGAAAATTCATTTTAATATTATATTAAAATAAACACACTGATCTAATTTTCACTTAAATTTATTTACTATTGACAATTGTTTCACCAGGTTACTGGCTTCTTCAGAATACAACCTAAGACTAACAGTTAAATGTCTAAAACTATTACAAAGAACTATGGGGATGCAATTACAGAGCTATTTAGAGGATTATTGAAGCATGTAGGAAGGGATTATGACTATTAAGAAACAACAACATATTGTTTGTTTTTAAATGGATAAATTATGGCTGTAATGAGTTTATATAATTCTATAGAAAAGATTAAGTAATGGGGATAAATTGGTTTCGGTTTGATCCTTCAAGAGGTATGGTGAATTTTTGTTTTTGTTAATTTCTAATGACTCTAAAAGATATAATTTTTTACTTCATTTGAAGAAGCCAGTAACCTGGTGAAACAATTGCCAATAGTAAATAAATTTAAGTGAAAATTACATCAGTGTATTTATTTTATATAATATTAGAGATTTAATAAAGTTTTCATAAAAAACAGTACACTTTGTTTTATTTTATGATTCTGTTTTTTAATCATTTCAAAACCAAAAAAAAGAACAAGGCAAATGAAAAGTTCTGTTGAATTTTTTTCTGTTTTCAATTTTTTGGCAAACATTTTTAACTTTAAACTTAACAACATAAAAAGGTTGAAACACTCAATTTTTTAAATTAAAATCTCGAATTACTATAGTGAAAACCTAAAAATAAATGCTACGTCGAATAATTTGGTATTTGACTGTTTTTTGTAAACCATTATAAATTGTCAATAATGTTGTAATAAGCTGGCAGTCTGTATTTTTTTATAATTTTGAATATTTTCTTTAAAAAAATGGGGAAATAAACTCAAATAAACATAAAGACCGTGTAACTGATATAGTTTTATTTGTGACCTAACGAACGTTGCCTTAAACTCGTTGAACATTTATTTCATTGTATTGTTCTGTGACGAATGTGTCTGTGCTGTGCTTAAATCACATATCTGTCAGCTGTCATCATGAATTTCAACTTCCACCAAGTAACAGCCAACTTAATCCAATGAGTAAAAATCTGTTTCAGGCTATTAACACATACGCTTGTTCAGTGCTGAGTTACTCTTTCGGTATGGTTAATTGGTGTAAGACTGACATTGAACAATTACAACGGAAAGTTCGAGTTCAACTAACAAAAGCTCAAAATCACCATCGAAAGAATAAAGAAGGAAGAGGATTGGCCAATATAAGCGAACTACTAGATCAACAAATTTCTAATTATATTCGGTATAGTTAATTGGTGCAAGACTGACATTGAACACTTACAACGAAAAGTTCGAGTTTTACTAGTAAAAACTCAAAATCACCATCCAAAGAGCTCTGTCGAACGTACAACTTTGTCACGGTATGAAGGAAGAGGATTGACAGATCTAAGCAAACTATTAGATCAACAAATTTCTATTTTGCGTTGTCATTTTCAGAAACTCGCAAAATTTTCTGATCTACACAGAGTCATGTTCCAGGTTGATGACTCAACACCACTGCGACTGACACAACAACATGTCCAATTATACCATCAGACCACAAGTCAGAAACTACTGAAATGGAAAGAGAAGCCCCTTCATGGAAGACACATAAATGACGTCAACCAAGATTATGGCGACAGTGCAGCGTCGAACTACTGGTTGATCTCTGGTCATATGTTTCCTGAAACGGAAGGCTTTATATTGGCAATCCAAGATCAAGTAATTCCAACTAAGAACTATCTAAAGTTCATCGTTAAAGACCCTTCTATTAACAACGACAGATGCAGATATGGTTGCCAAACATCTATATCTATCCAGCATATTACAGGAGGTTGCCAAGCGTTCGCTGCAACTGAATATAAAGAACGACACGATGCTATGGCAAAAATATTGCACCAGGAACTAGCGCTGGGACTTGATCTATCATAGTCGGCAAAAAACACCCTACTATATATACAAACCAGAATCTATTTTAGAAAATAACAACTACAAGCTGTACTAGGACCGCACGATACTGACCGATCGGACTGTTGCTCACAATAGACCAAATATAGTTTTAGTAGATAAAATCTCTAAGAAAACAACCGTAATTGGCAAAGCAATCCCTAACAACAATAACATAAACATTAAGCAGGCTGAAAAAATAGCCAAATACAGGGATTTCAAATAAAGACACAGTGGGGCATGAACAACACACGAACTGTACCAATTGTTATGTCAACAACAGGGGTAGTCCCAAAACTTCTACTAAATAATTTAAAATACCTCGGTGTGGACGAACATGTTTACCAACTAATGCAAAAATCCGTTCTGTTCATTCATTCATTCATGGGAAACTGGCACGACTTCAACCTCGGGCCTGATAACCTGGCAATGGCTCCCATAGAGCTAAACCCTTTTGATACCTAGGATATGTGGGGTTTAGTGAATTTTCCCATAAAGGCACGCTGTGCGTGCCTTAGAGGGGGTGTGCTGCCACACACTGTATGGTCAAGTCGGAGGTAAATACTTCTCTCTTCACATTAGGAACACTAAAGAAGTAAACAGACAGCTGAACTTCACAGATAAATTAGAGGAAATAAAACTAAATCTGAATCAAAAAGAATAATAGAGCCTAGGAATCTCTTATATTTTCAAAAATTGAATGGCAGGGGGCAGTTCATACGGTTCGTATATTATTGCACGTTGTTAACCAACAACTGATTCAATTCTTTGCTACAAACAAGTTTGTTTTATTTAACAAATTGCATATAAACGACACTGTAATATACATAGGTGTTATAAATTCACCGATTTTTAATTTATTTATTTTTAATTGTTTGAATAATTCAGGTTATTATTTTTTAAGGTACTTTGTGCTATATCACATTCCCTACTTAAAATTTTTGGATTCCAATCGCGTTAGAGAACACGAAAGACAAGAAGGAAGAAAAAGAGGTAAATTTATGAACATCATCCGACCAAAGCATCCAATTGTGAACGATGTACCACTAAACTCTCCTTTTTCAAATAAATTTACACCCCTACCGAAAACGTTACGAGGCCCAGAAGATCATAGAGGTAACATAAATATTCATTTTATTTTGCTATATAAAAATATTGTATTTTCTCAAAAACCGTATTTCCGGATTCCGTATATGAAAAATAACTTAACTAGAATTTTATATGGACCTTTTCAGGTAATCACGAGAAATAGGAATGTTTCTATAAAAACAAACTAATGCATCAAAAATTACCTAATACAGTTTATCACATTTTGGGTGTATAATGTTTCCGAAAAAATCCGGAACATACTTGAAATTAGACTTTGGGGATGTTAAGGATATACAACTTCGGATATGGATAGGTTCGGATAGTTTCAGTTATGGATATTAGATTTTTTGGAACTGAATTTGAACTGACAAACCACCACACATAATCCGTTATTGTAAATGGTAACTCGTCATCGCGCAGTTCGGTAAGCTTTTGTCAATCGGTTATTTTTAAGGTTCGAACAGCCTTATAATGTGCCTGTCTCATTTTGATACAAATCCGTCCTTATCCGAAACTATTCGAAACTTTTATACCATATTCGGTTACCGTTTCGAATAGATTTTTATTTTGGGTTATCCGATAGTTTCGGTTATGTTTGCGGAGCTCCATAACATCCCTAATTAGACTTATGTGTTTAACGTTGTTGAATTATTTGCTACATATTTATGAAGGTTGTTATTCATTAAATCTATGAGTATTGTCTGCCCTAAGAGCCTGGATAACGTCAATTATTCATTTGGTTGATCTCACGTTTCAATTAATTTGGATCTGCTGCCATCTACCCCCGTCAATAGAGATTTTTAAGTGATATAATATTCTACAGCAAACCGCTTACGCCCTCACATTAGTGATAGTTAATAGACAAAAAATAATTGGGTCGAGTGCGAGTTGGACTCGCATACTAAGGGTTCCGTACTACCTTCAAGATTCTAATATTCCAGTTTCAGACAAGCAGGGAATGAGTGCATTTTCGTATATTTACCCTAATATATTTTAAAAGGAAGCGTTTTAAATTTATAAAAAATATACACTTACATTTTCCACACATAGACTTTTTATTTTATCTGCTTCAGGATTCGCTTGATTTTTATCAGAATGCATATGAATTTAATTTTCAAATTTGGCCACCAAAAATTAATATTAGAGTTTTATTTTACTACTAAACTTTCAGGGAAGCCTTTTATAATCTACTGTCTGAATTTTGAGGCTCTGTAGATTGGAAGATAAAGTGCAAAATAGGTCAAGTTTTACGTTTTAAGTTGATGTTTAATATTTTTGTTAATATCTTTTAAACAAATGATTTAAAAATATGGTATATTTGTTATTCCCATAATGGGCCTTTTATCTGATATATAACTTGATGCCTTTGAAATTTGAATTTCTATTTTCCATTTAATTGTATAATTTGCCCCTAAAATTACTATGGGGGTTTTCTAAGAATTTTTCTTATAAATTTCAAGTAAGCCCCAGTACCCCTCATTATTTTCAAAATTTTACGTAGTATGGTTTCGGAAATAAAGGTAGAAATGAGAATTTTTTATATCTTTATGTTAATATCTTGTTAACAATCAATTTTAAAAATATGAAAAATAATTATTTGTATTCCTCATAATGAGCCCTTTCATTTGATGTATTGCATGATGCGTTAAAAAATATTTTTTTTATTTTCCCTTTAATTCTATAAATTGGCCCCCAATATTAATATTAGGGATTTCTTCGTATTTTTCCTGTAAACAAAAAAATTTAGGTCTTATAGTTTGGGGAATAAAGGTGGAAATGAGTATTTTTTAATATTTTTTTTAATATCTTTTAATTTATTTATTTTAAAAAAATTAAAAAAATTAATTTGTATTCGTCATAATGAGTCCTTTGATTTGATATATTACTTGATCCGTTAGAAACATTTATAATTTTCCATTTAATTCTATAAAATGAATATTAGGGAGTTCTCCTTATTTTTCCAGTAAAGTTCAGGTGAGGCGCTATACCTCTATTTTTTTTCAAAATTTTACAGCTTATGGTTTCGGAGATAAGGGGGGGAATGGGTTTTTATTTTTATATTTTTGTTAATATCTTTTAATTAATTTATTTTAAAAATATGAAAAAAAAATATATTTGTTTTCGTCATAATGAGCCCTTTCATTTGATATATAACATGATGGGTTAGAAACAATTTTAATTTTATATTTTCCATTTAATTCTGTAATTCCCCCCCCAAATTAATAGTAGAGGTTTCTCCTTATTTTTCCAGTAAACTTCAGGTCAGACCCTGTAACTCTAATTTTTTTCAAAATTTTACGTTCTATAGTTTCAGAGATAAGGGGGCGAATGGGTTAATTTTGGTATATTTTCGTTAATATCTTTTTAAATATATTTTTTTAATATGAAAAAAATATATTTGTGTTCCTCGGAATGAAACCTTTCATTTGATGTATTACATGATGCGTTTGATTTTTTTTTTAAATTTTCATTTAATTCTACAATTTGCCCCCCTAGTGTAAATATTAATGGTATCTCCTTATTTTTCCTGTAATGTTCGGGCAATGTTCTATATTTCCTATTTTTCAAAATTTTAGCCTCCGTAGTTTCGGAGATCAAGGGGGGAACGGTCGATTTTTTAGTTTTTCCCCCCAGAAGTACCCCTAAAATCAAAATTTCTTCTTTTAGAATATGTACTCCTGATCGGGTTACCAAACTATACATTTATACCAACTTATATATTCTATATACGGAACCCTAAAATGAAACTGTTGATCACAGTTGTTGGAAAGACTCATGTACGGGCAGGCTCACGCTTGATCTCTTGTAGTAAATTTTATGGCTACAAGCATGGGAAGAATACTATGGAATTAACATTTTTGGTTTTTTTTTCGTTTTAAATATTTTGCCATACCTTTCATCAAAAACTTGAAATTAGAAACGACTCTTAAAATAAAAAAATTAATTCACTACTTAACTATAAATTAAGGTAACAAAATCTTCAACTCTTTGAATACTGGATAAAATCTTTGCAGCCTGCTACCACTTAACAAATATTAACAGCCACCGACCTCTATCGACCATTTTATCAACCACAATTACTAAATTGTTGACCCACCCTTTATGTTACTAAAAAATATTATAATAATTAACTAACACTAATTTGAAAAAGTATTTCCCTAATTTAAATTACAAATCTGCTGAAACTGAGATATTTAAAATGACCAGAATGGTGACATCAATGACTAATGTTTAGAGTTTTAAATGAAAGGATCGAGTTTACGTAAAAGAACGGAGGAAATGACAATTTACATATAGTAATAAATTTTAAATTAAATTTATGGATAAATTTCGGGACATCAAAGCACAGCATCAAAGTAATTGGGTAGTAAAATTTCAATTGTCAAAATAGGAAATATAATATAAAATGCATTATTGAAACAGTCTTTATAATTTTAGATCGCAATACACAGTTTAAAAGAATAAATTAAAAGCTTTAACGTTTTGGTCAGAAGCGTATTTACGGGTGGCAGGGCGGGGCGGCTGTATTCTAGTTTTCTTATCCCCAATGATAATGCTATTCTGTATTTCTGCCCCTCCGCCCCCCAATGATAATTGTGAAGATACTCCTCTGGTTTTGAACATAGATTAATTCCACGTAAAGATATCGGATCTAATACTAAATTGAAATATATTATTATCTAATTTTATATCTTTGTATTTACAGGGGCTTATGGAAAATGTAAATACCGATACAGTGGCAAACACTCAGAAGGAAACAGATTCATCTCCAACGAAGATCTTTAAATCTTAAACCTCTATTATTCAGAATCCTAATTTAAATGTATCAAATTAATAATAAACCTATTTTTAAATTACTTTTTTAATGTGAATGTAATTAACATATATACACCCACGAAATTTTGGAATTTTTAGTTTCAAGATTAAATTTTAACGAATTAATAATCTTTTTCATAAGAATAAATATTATTGTAGCGTAAGATTTAGACATAGATGGCCAAGAGAAAGAATTGGATAACTTGAAATTTCATTTGTTTCGACACCAACACACTACCTTGATCTTGAAATATCCATACATTTCAGTTCACTGTGTAAGAAACAGAGACCAGGTAAAATACATTATGAGTTTCTTCTTTTATAGAATATCAATAATATATAGGAAATAATATTACATCCAATTAATATAGAAAACCTGCACAAAATTTGCTTTTCTAATAAAAACTCCAATCTCTCTTTGTGATACATATTGCATTACTGACTTGACATATGTCAAAAGAACGCTATTGATTTCATACACCTTTTGTTAATTTTTTTGCCGCATTTACAATTCATCCGATATGAGCTTCAACTTGCAAGTTAATAATTCACTAAATTTTATTTGGCACTTATAGAAATTTAAAGTAAGAATTAAATCACACATTAGGATTAATACCTGAGTTATAACAAAATAGTGACAATGATTTTAATTCCCCTGAAAATTATAACCATTACTAAGAGACAGGAGATAACAAGAGACGGAAAGTATAATTCGTAAGAAGCTTTCGCTTCCATCGTTCACTCTCAAATTTCTGCAGCTCTTTTTGTTTATACAATTTTATATTTCCTAGAAATACATGAACAAAAATAAATATTAATTTTGCAGTCTTAATCACCAATCAAAAAAATTATCCAATTATTAAACGGCAATCATGAAGGTTTTTGTAGAGCCACTAAGATTTTGCGCAAGATTATATTATTCATAAGCTCTCTTATTTTATTTTAGCCTTGATGATCCTAGCGAATTTATTGTTTAAATGCAAAATCTGTAAAAATTTATCCACGCATTAACAAAATGATGCATTACACTAGTTTGACCTACTACAACGAAAAATTTACAAGTGGTTTTTAGTTTAAACCATTACTTTCCTATGCATGAAATATAAGTCGTGTTCCAACCAAAGAGCTTAATACGTAGAGTGAATTAGGTATGGGCGTTACTGTAAGTGGCAGTGTAATAACAATAGAAAGAGAAAGAAAATATCAGGGAGCGCTTGCTATGTCTCTACCCTTCCAATAGTAGGCGTCATCACTGACACTGACCAATCAGGAACGACACGCTTATCTCTCTCTCTCTCTCTCTCTCTCTCTCTCTCTCTCTCTCTCTTTCTATTGATATTACATGAATTTCGCTACTTCACGTGCTCTACAGTATTAAACTCTTTGGTTCCAACACTTCCAACCCCACGTAAAACTAATAAGCAACCGGTAATCGCATTGGGTGTAATATTACCATAAACGGTAACTCGTCACCGCGCACGGCGATTATCGACTGTGTAACGATAATTTGTTCTGTTGGAACGAACCTATAGATGGTTCGCCACACATATAGATCGCTTCATGTACTGAATGAGTTGGAAGAGGTTATTTTTAGTTGTTTCCTGAAGGATAATTGTGGTATAGTTTGTCAGTGTTGCACTTTTTTGGGACATGACACCACAATTTAAGAAATTACTGTATATTTCCAAACGTTTCGAGGTCTAAGTCAGATCGGTCAGATCCAATTTCTTTTTTGCGGACAAGTGTGCTTTTCAACCCTACAGTCACACGGCGCTACAGAACGATGTAGATTTTGATTACATTGAGTAAGTGGATAATCTGGTATGTAACTAACAGAAACACCAAATTACAGAGAAGAAGAATTGCTATTAGAAGTTTCTTGTTTTAATTGTTGGTAGCCTTGTTTAAATTTGAATATGAATCGTATTTAAAATGGTCAAATGATTATAATGTAATTTTATGATTTTTAATAAACAACCTTTTTCACGATCGTCTTTAATTGTTCCATAACATAATTAAATCGTACCTAACACGTATAATAGATCCGCTTATATACTACATTTGTATCTATTTCATACAATTTACAGTGTTGTCTACTGACATTTTATAGATACTGACATTTATGACGTTTACATTTAGTTTATCACTAGGGATTTTTAATAAAAACAAATATATTTGGTGCTAGAGGCTATGTAAAAATATTGGTTTATTATTGTGATTTCATATGGGCTTGGCTTTATTTATTAACAATATTTTATTTTATAAGAAATTATGAGAGTTATCTTAAAAACATAATGGGTAAGTTCAGAATTTTCTTTATTAATTTGTATCTAATAATAATTAATAATTTCTAGTAGAAGTTATTGTTGAATATGATTATACAGCAAAGGAACCTGACGAATTGACTATTAAAAAGGGTGATGTGATCAAGGATGTTGTTAAAAAATCTGGGGGATGGTGGAAGGGAGTTCTTAAAGATAAAGTAGGAGTTTTTCCTGATAATTTTGTTCGACCCATTGATAAAGATTCAGTCACTTTAAGAAGTAAAAAAGATATATCAGGAATCAGACAATGTAGAGTATTGTTCTCTTATAGTCCAGTTCATGAAGATGAACTTAAAATCAGTGTAGGGGATGTTATTAGCATAACTGGCGAAGAGGAGGAAGGTTGGTTGAAAGGAACTCTAAATGGCAAAGAAGGTGTCTTTCCTTCAAATTTTGTTGAACCAATAGCACATTCCCAAAAATCACTGAGTAGAGAAGAATCTTTGAGTGTGAATAGTGAATTGGATTTGAAACCACCTAAATTGCCAAATAAACCAGGTATGCTCACATGACTTAAATCAAATATGTGATTAGTGTTCAATTAAATTATCATTTCAGTTAAGCAATTATGTGAAGTTAGGTACTCCTATAAAGCTCAAAATGAAGATGAATTGTCCTTAAAAAAGGGAGATATAATAACCTTGTTGAACAAAGATCAGCAAGACCCTGGTTGGTGGAAAGGGGAACTAAATGGTGTTGTGGGTGTGTTTCCTGATAATTTTGTAGTACTTATAACCAATGCTGAAGAGAAAACTGTGGTAGACACAAAGGATGACAAGAAAAATGATGGTGAGTTGATAAAAGCTAGTATACATTTTGGAATATATTTTTTTTATTATACTTAACTCTAACCTGTGAGCCAGTGAAAAACTACAGACAACTTTACTTACAGGGAATTTGTATTAATTTCAAAGTCATTAAGTTGCCTATTCAACTAGTACACTAGTCAATAGAGATTTTTACATGACATATAGTTTATGCCATCAAAGAAATAATAGTTTATAAACCATAAATGACATAATTTTAACCGCAAACTTGTAGAAATCAATTATTTTATGATTAAAAACTCCAAAAAACAGTTTTTTTTGTTTTTGCTTATAATCTGAAAAGTGACCATCTATTCATAAGATAATAATAGAAAAGTTGTAGAGAACAAGCAAATCTTCAAAATGAGTGTTAATAAATCTTGATCCCAGCATTTTCCATAAATAGAAGTTGGAAAAACTAATATAAAGTAACTGTTTTAAAAAATTCATAACTTAGTTGTGCAATTTAAATAATTTGTAGAAATATTTTTTGCAGTTATGTATTGTATTAACCATGACAGTTCAATAGGGATATACATAATATTTTGAAAGCTCATAAAATGCACTTTACTTTGTATGTCTTGGATTTTTGTTATCATGTCCTAAAATATATTAATGTGCATGTGAATTTTGGCTTTAACAACAGACCCTTAATTCTTCTCAAATGTCTTGACAGATGTGGACCCACTCAGTGGAAAAATGTAATTTAACTAATAACAGTAGACATTATAGAACCATTAAAAATAAACTAATGGAGAAATAGACCAATATGCATAAATAATTAATTTTACCATTGACAGCATTATTCCTTCATTACTTTACATTATATAAAAAAAATAAAAGAAATTCATATTTTTGTCAGTATTTATTGTTGAAATAATTTATTTTTATGAATTTGTTGTTAAAATCTTATCAGTAATTAACAAAAGAAATTCATATTTTTGTCTGTTTTTATTATTCAAATAACTTATTTCTATGAATTTGCTGCTAAAATCTTATCAATTATTCTCTATAAACCATTGCTGATGTGGAATATGTGAAGGGCTATGAAGTTTTTGTCCAAAAGTGCTCTATGCTCTATCAACTGACGTATAGGGTTTCAATATTTTAATAATGTCACATGATTAAGACAAAAATATATAACAAACCAAATTTTTTAATATTGAATTCATTGCAATAAACCTCATAAGCCCATGAAATAATCTGCTCCTTGTTTTCAAAAATATATTTCTCTTTATTATACATAATACAAACAAAATCACTTGTGTGTGTTCTACGCTAGTTTTGGTACAAAGTTTCAATTTAAAAAATTGCAGAGTGGTGATAGTCTATTATAATGATCAAACTAAAATTATTACTAATCTGATTAGATGTGTGAAAACAGTTTCACCTCTAATTAATGTATTTTTGAACAATACACTTATATTTATTTTTTTAAATATCTTTATATCTGCTCAACTCAACTCCTATCAGATCTTATTTTTAGTACATTATTTAAATTGAAAATGCTTTGAACAAGTGTTGTTAAGATCTGAACTTTGAAGGAAAAAATAAGGAGACACCCCTAATATTAATTTTAGGGGGCAAATTACAGAATTAAATGAAAAATATAAAATTAAAACATTCATTTGCATTTTATTTATTTTTTATATGTATATGTGCTAAATTCCAACTTTTGACTGTGCAGTATGTTAACATTGGCCGGGGGCTAATCCAGGATTGAGCTTGAAGGGTGTGATCAGATAAACCAGAGAAGCAATCTAGTAATAAATTTAAGTAGAGGGGCTTCTAAAGGGTTTCGAAAACTTTGTATTTTCTCTATTGTGTGAAACTAAATGATCTTGAAGCTCTCTCATCGTCCCTCCTTGGATCAACCCCTGACAGTGATTGCCTATTTTTGATATGTTTTATTTTGTGGTTACTTTTTTGTTTTGTTTGTGGCCAGTTTTAATCACTATAGAGGTTGTTGGTTTATTGATCAGTATACTCTATTTAATATTGATAGCTGTTTAATATTGATAGCACCAACTATAACTAAATTTCTTGGCTCTGTGGTGGCTTTGTGATTGTTCTGTGGTGGCTCTATTTCTACCACATCCAAGATTACTGTAGGCTACTTGCAGATTTTCACCTCAATCTTAGTGATAAAAAAATGTTTTTTATATGAAGAAAATTTTTAGAGGATATATTAAAAACACTTATATATTTTAGTCATACTAGTTTTTAATGACATCTGATTGAGTATTTAATCCTCTATAGCATAGCATCTAACAGCTGATTAACTTATTTGTTTTATTTAATTGTTTATTTATCAAATTACCACTAGTCAAATGGTACTGATATTGAAATATACAAAATGCCATTGAAATCACACTAAAGCTTGGATATGATGTTTTATTGATTAATTTGTTTCAAATGTATTAAAAAAGATCTCTTTTATTTCTCATTAGAGTAAAAAAAATCACGAATTTGTATTTTAGTGAGAAAATTTTAATACCCTACATTAAAAAAATAGTGGCTTCATACTTTTGTCTACTTCAGCAATTAACATTTGTGAAAATCCAACACAACTAGGACTAGTTGGTACTAAATATGTAAATTATTATGTGATAGGGACAAATTCTATGTATTTTAAAAGAGTGGCTACTGTAAACATTTTTAATTAACACATCCAGTGCAATGCTTTGAAGCCAATAGGTGATTCTCAATCAGGCTATTATGTTTAGCAGAAAACATGCATTATTTTAAGTAAATAGAAATTGTCAGATTGATCATTTTAAATACTTTCTAATTAGATTTTAACAGCATTTTTTGCTATGGCTTAGAAGTTGAGATTAAGTAAATCCAACTGTTGATAATCATTACAATACCCAATGTTACACTTGTTTTAGGTGCCATTAGAACTTCTATAGCCTCACAACGAAAGTCTTTAGAACCTAAATCTGAAAAATTATCTAGTGAATCCTCTGCTGAGAAAACTGAAAAAAGTCCCAGTGAAGCTCCCTCAATAAACAAAACCCCTCCCATTCCTGGTAAAAAACCCACAATTTTAAAAAAGTCCCCGTCCAGTTCCAGTGCTGGATTGTTTTCTGAAATCAAAAAGAAGTTTGTAGATGTTGTGGATGGAGGTGCTTCGAGTAAGCCATCTGCATTAAAGACTGAAAGTCCAGAAATTAAGGACAACCATGTAGATAATGTGTTTGACCAAGTAGAAAGGAAACCGCTGCTGACTGACGTTAGAGCTACTAGAGCCAAAGCACCAGGTAAGTACTAATGAAATCATTCTTTGATACATTTTGTTCCGTTTGTAATACTGAGATTTGTTTTTATTTATGGTTAGATAATATATCTTAACTCAATTACTTTTATGTTTTTTTGGGCAATAACACCACAATCGAAATAAAACAATGTATATTGAAGGAAAACCAAACGTTTCAAAGTCTATTCTGACTTGGTTGTCAATGGCTTTATATTTATTGATGTAATTTACAACCAAGTCAGAATAGACTTTGAAATGTTTGGTTTTCCTTGAATATACGTTGTTTTATTTCGATTGCTGTGTTATTGCCTAAAAAAACATAAAAGCAATCAAGAATATGCCACAAACAACGTTTAGAAGACAATATCTTAACTCAGTTAATAAAGATTTTTAAGTGACATAAAATGTAATGGCAAACCACTTAAGCAATAGTTTAGCCATAACTGACATTTTGGACAACAAACTCGGAAAAGTACACTTTTTGAACATTAAACCCCAATGATTTTTTTAATATAATTGTGAAAAGTGATGACAAGATCATAACGCCGTCAAATTTTCTGATGGTCCAAATATTACACTGTTACAGTGCCAAAAAATGTATTAATACTTGTGAGTATTGACTTAAACGCCCGTACTTTTCCGCAGAAGCTTACACAGGGGCGATTCCAGCCGGTAGACAGGTAACCATTAACCTAATAAACCAGTAGAAAAATAGACTAATATCCACAAGTAATAGATAGGTAAATAAATAACAATAAACTGCCCGGTAAAATAATATAATTCATCATAATTTTCATCTTGTGGCGCTCCTCAAACTTTTAATGTAATATGTACTACTCTCATAAACAAATTTCTCAGTATTAAAAAGAAAATCTAAGTGAGACAAATCTAAGTGCTTTAGTATATTCCAATCAGACTAGCCTGGTTAATACGAGGGCTGCCTTTTATATTTCGGGATTGGACAACCCTAGTGTTGCAATCTGACAACTGACAGCTGTATCGTAAAGTTTGACATTTTTGAGGTTCAGAACGTTTTGACATACGAGCGCTATGTGTTGTTTACAGTAACTTAAAGGATTCATCTCGGCCAAAAAATGGAATTAAATCGTGAACATTTTCGTGCGATTATTTTTTACAACTTTCGACGTGTATTAAGTCAGCAAGAGTGCATGGATGAACTTAATTTAATTTTTGGCGATGAAACTCCATCAAGGACCACTGTTTATCGATGGTATGGTGAATTCAATCGAGGTCGTAGTTCACTCCAAGACGAATTTCGTGAAGGTCGTCCAAAAACAGTTGTTGTTCCGGAAACCATTGATGCTATGCGCGAACTGATATTGCAAGATCGTCATGTGACCTATCGTGAGATTGAGTCAACCTTGCACATTAGTGGGACCAGCATACATTCAATATTGCATAAACATTTGAATGTCAAAAAAAAATTGTTCGCGTTGGATCTCACACAATTTGTCAATCGTTCAAAAAAGGCTCGTGTCGATTGGTCGAAAGAAAAGCTAAAAAAATACGATCGCGGTGCTTCAAAACATAGTGACAGGTGATGAATCGTGGATTTACGCGTATGAGCCCGAAAGTAAACAGCAGTCGACTGTATGGGTGTTTCAAAATGAGCCGAATCCAACAAAAGTTGTTCACGCACGAAGCACTTCCAAGCAAATGATCGCCTGTTTTTTCGGAAAAACTGGACATGTCGCAACCGTACCACTAGAACAACGCAGAACAGTCAATTCTGAGTGGTACACAGCCATTTGTTTGCCAGTTGTCTTCCAAGAAATGAGGAAAACCAACCGCCGAAGACGGATCACTCTTCACCACGACAATGCGAGCTCTCACACATCGGCTTAAACAACTGCATTTTTGACCACTAAAAACATCGATTTGATGAGTCATCCGTCGTATAGTCCTGACTTGTCACCAAATGACTTGTTTTTATTCCCGTACGTAAAAAACAAACTGAGAGGTCAACGTTTTTCGACACCTGAAGAAGCGGTTGCTGCGTTCAGAATGCATGTTTTGGAGATACCTCAATCAGAGTGGAAAAAGTGCTTCAACAATTGGTTCAAACGCATGCAAAAGTGTATAGATCTTCATGGGAAATATTTTGAAAAACAATAAAGCGATTTTCGATGATTAATATTTGTTTTTGTTCTCTAATCCCGAAATATAAAAGGCAGCCCTCGTATGGTGTGTTTTACCAAATATCTCTCTAAATTATTTAAATTACAATTCTTTAAAAACTACTATCTGACAGTATCCATCTTGAACCTATAACTATCAAATAAACATAAACTATTATTTTGACAAATATTAATGTCAAATTTTAGTTACCAGAAAATTATGAATTTTTTAAATACTCCAGTTTTCACCAATTTTTCCTCTCAAGACTCATCAAGAAGGCTTTTGCTATTGACGGGACTACGATCCCTTCATTACTTTTCATAAAATAGGCACAAAACAAAATAAATCCACATTATGTCGTTTTCTAATTATTTAAGTAATTTGCTTCTACGAATTTGCTGTTAAAATGTTAAAATCAGTAACCGCTATAAACTGTTACTGTTATAAGCGAATTGCTGTTAAATTTTATGTTATGAATAAGTATTTCAATTGATTCCTGTACATAAATAAAGTGTAAATTGTTATTATATAAATTGTGTATCGTTAACAATTATTCCAAACATGAAATTATAATAATATGTATGGAGATCACACAATGATTCATTATTAGAGACCGGGATACTACCGATAATCCCATTGTAAAACAATTGATAATCAACAGATAAGGCTGACATAATTATCACAGAAAAAAAGATAAAACTTTTATTATTGTTCAATTTGTCGATCTCACAGAAGCTAATCAACCTCTAAACTCGTAAATATGAAAAATGTTATGAAATTTTCATACACATTTACTGTATTTGTTTTCATAAAATTTCAAGTAACTGATATGAGACTGCAAGTCTTTTTGTAAAGTCATTCATCAGAAAACCCAAATAGACAGTGTTTTGTTAAAAGTAACAAAATTGGCATCTACTTCCATTATAACCAGAGCAGAACTAAAAATATTTTAAATAGAAAGATCATAGTCCAAAACCTGGGCGCGAAATTTGTAACACACTGTATATATTAGTCTCTACCATGTCAAACCGTTCAGTAAGAAAAATCAGTTTTTATGATTTTTAACCGATTTACAAAAACGAGATTTGATGAAGTAGTAGATAAGTATTGCTTCCTTATCTACTACGGCAGCATTTTTAGTTTGCTTGGCACTAACTTAAAAAATATACTAGATAGGTAGGTAATTAAGTTGTACATAAAGTGCTATTTATTATCTAGCGTTTTGTTTTGTTAATTATTTTAATTTTTTTTGTTCTACTTGGAAGTCGGTTAATATATTGTTATATACTCCATGGGTTCAATTAAAATTAAAAAAAAAAAAATAATATTTACTCTCACTTTCTAAAAACTTTAATTTACATCAACAGCTGATTCAATTATCACAAATATAATACAACATAAGCTCTTCGTCGCACTAACTAACTGCTGCAATAATGGGTTGCTCCTTTTAAAATCAGCATCGAAAACTCTGGTACAATCCATTATCAGTTCTACAGCTGCCGAGCCATTTCGAGATCAATTTTGTTTGTCCTAAAAGCGATCGATATCGTACTGAAATGAAACCAGGGCCGGCATAGAGAAATTTCGTTTAAATAATTTATATTTAAAATAGAACTGATTTCAGCTGGCTTAAAATAAAAACAGTTTAGAAACCGTTTGCAATCAATCACTATCTTCAGACATATCTTCGTTTTTATCTGATTTAATTGAGTTACAATTCAATTAAAAATTTTAGCATATTCTTATCTCCCTCTTTCTCTCTCTCTCTTTCTCTCCCTTTCTCTTTCCCCCTATATAATTTTTATTCTTTGTCTAAATTTTCCAAATATATTTTAACTTTTTTATTTGTTTTATTATTTGGACCACTTTCTATAAATGTAACTAATTCACTCTATATTGCATCCACACTCTATATGCTTCTGTGTACTGGTCACTCCTATATAACTTATTGGTCTATCATTTTCTGAATCACCCTGTAGAACTATTATTCAACTCCACACAATATTATCCGGTATATGCAACTGCTTTGAATTTTTTTAACCCATGTCTATAATTATACCCCGTCCTACGTCCTATAATTCAAATATCCTAACTGCTTAGGCCTATATAACAAATTTTTGATACACCCTGAATAACAATAATTTAACCCCACACTTACTTCAGACACCTTGTATAAGCAACTACTTATGTTCCAAACTATATAACTTTTTTAAACCGCTCTGTATAACTGTAATTATTCCACCTTATATTCCAACCATCCTGTATACTCAACTGCTTCTGGCAATTTTTAAAGCATTTTATATAAA
>JAVLUE010000073.1:0-20001 GCA_034190945.1 Octodonta nipae | reverse complement strand
AAATCTTTGAAGGCTTGGATTATTCATTTCGTACTATATCCACTGTCAAAATGACTTAATCTGTATGTACTAATCTTTAGTATTTGTCATATAGATAATAGCAATATACTGTATGCTGTAAATTGAAGTGTCTCAGACTAAGAAAGATGGCAGGTCTTTTATAGACCTTGAGGAAATTAAAATATTAAAATCTGACATAGATGCCAAAAATTCAGTTTGAAAAATTAGAAACAAATCAGCAATCTTCATAGTTGGTGTGCCAATTATTTCATGAAATGAAATAAGCCTTTTCATGAAATTGGAAAAAAGTTAAATGGCTTGCTGTATAACTAATTTATGTAAATATGGGGCTGACAGTGACAATAACAGTTGTAAAAAGTAAACACCTTTGTTGACTTTCCCAGAGGGTTTGATTGTCCTTAATGGACCTGAAATTTGCACTCACTGGACAATAAATAATAGTAGTAACTTATTGGATATGTAAAATATTAGGTGAATGTTTTGTGAATAAAACTGGTAGAAATATATGTTTTAGTAACTTACCCATATTTTTTCCTGTAAATATCCCTTGCAGCTCTTTGATACAAATATTCTCCGATTCTATCGAGTTTTTCTGGCGAACTGAGTGAATAAAACGTAAGTTTTTCCATATTCGATTTGACCAAACCATCTTGAGGATACACCGGGAAAATATTGTCAACTAATCTTTTGTACCTCGGTCTAAAGGCGCTACAACAACCGCAGCAACCTATAACAAAATTACCATTTAAAAACCAATGAAGCAATTCAATATTGGTATTTGACTAGGAATTTAGTAATTTAAAACATTTACCGTTCCACATTATTGCTTATAAATGAGCAAAAATTTGTTATAAATGTTAAAATCTAGTCAATTTTAGTTTGATTTTTTATTGTTACTGCACTGCAGGGAATAAACGAAACGACGGTCAACTGTCAACTTTTGACACATAAACGTCAAAAAATTGAAGTAGATACCTTGGCTACGTTTTCAGTTTTACTAGTCACATATAGATGGCGCTACATATAGCTATTTAATTTTATAAAATATTGTATTATTTTAGCGGCAAATTTAATAAACATTAACCCAATTAAATTAAACTTACATCCTGTATCAGTACATTTCTGGACGATGGTCTCAACCAGTGTAGGTAAAGGTGGAACGTCGAAACAGCACTTTACGAAAGACATTATTCCGTATACTAAAGACTAGAAAAGCGTTAGTCTTGAGAGGAATAAATAAAAATGAATACTTTCACTATAATTAAGGTGAAATGTTGTTGAATAATGTAACGGACAAGTTTGGGGATTATTATGTAACTTATTTTATAGAATTCACTAACGATGTAAATGTCACCGGAAGCCTTATAAAATTAATACAGTTTATTTTTTAAACAACGAATCTTAAGTATTAAGAAACCTGTAGGTCCCTTTTCAATTGAACTCCTTCAACAAAAAATCATTTCCAGTATGAAAATATTGTTAAAATTCTGTAGGATTTTTTCCGGCGCGTTATTGTGAGTTCGCGACGGCATAGCGTCGACATATCGACGTCGTCTAATTCGGCGACGGACTGTTTGTAACCTAGTTTTTAGGGCTTCTTTTGATATCTGATCCTGGAATTTCGCGCATGTGTCCTTGTTAACTACTATTTTCAATTGTGGGTGTATACAAAAGATAAAATTACAAATTAGGGTTTAGGTCAGCACGCCCTTAAAACGTACGCTGTACAAATGTGTAGGTATATGAAATAATAAGTGTTTTCCATTTTTACTATTAAAATGTAGGTCAAAATTATTTATTTTACTGGTTCAGACTCTTTGCAACATATATTAAAAGTGTTCTTAACAAGTTTTACAGCCCCTTTTCATCCCTTTAGGGAATATATAAAAAACTCCTAAACTATATTATTTCAAGTACTGAACTTATCTTCTAGTGAAATTTTATTAACATCGCCGTTTTAATACTTATTTAGGTAAACATCTGACATCATTTTACAGGTTTACATCGTCGTAGGGGTTGAATTTTGAAAAAAAAACTCGAATTGCAATATTTACTGTATTGTAACGAAAATCGAAGATAAGCCAAATGAAGCAGCGCATTTTATTTTAAGCGCATCCTTGGTATATTTGAATTGACCGATGAGGTGTGCAAACTGTCTCTCTAAATTCTGCAAAATCTACTTATCTTAATGGACAACACGGATACGGATCTTTACATCATAAGCTATCATTCTGACGAAAGTTAAAGTCCTATTTTTTATTGCAACATGAAGTTATGAATTTTTGAAAAAAAAAACTTTTAACTTTTGTCATTTTGCGGTCGGCTTTTCTTGGTTTTATAAAAGCTCATATTTTGTTTTTCGAGAACTTTTCCATTGACGAAATTCTCATCCCTTATCAATTTTCTTGATATAAACAAAAGGGAGAACAATCCGATTTTTTTTCGGGATTTTATTTTTTAAATAATTTACTTCTAGTAAGTGGCTCTTAAATTTGAGGTTACTTAAAAGTCTTAATTGAGTGATAAATAAACATGAAAAAGGCTTTGGAAGGCAAACGAAAAATATTAAAATAAAAAAGAAAAATAGTTTTCAAATTTGGGACTGTTATGCAACCTAAAATACAAATAGGGTAGTCTATCCACAGAATTAACAAATCTAAATAATTAAAGCTACATATTTGTTTCCTGAATGCTACTTGTGGCATATTTTTCAATGTCTAAGTACTTCTTGGGAAATAACACCACAGTTTAAAGAAAATTGCTGTATATGAGAACGGGGTCTGACCTAGACCCCGAAATGTTTAGAAATGCTGCAATTTTCTTTAAACTGTGGTGTTATTTAACAAGAAGTACTTAGACATTAAAGCTACATACTTGGATTTGTAATTCAATCATATAGAGATTTTAAGCGCAAATAATTTGTATTTATTATATAATATATTCAGAAAAATAAAAATTAAAAATCAATACAGATCATGTCAAAGCATATTCTTTAGTCTTTTTTGTTAATCTTTTAATCCAAAAAGTTTTGCAGGGAACGTATGGTATTTTGGAAATTACAAGACTTTGTTCTTACTTCATATATAGGTACATTTCAAAATTGTGGGACTTGGAATGATGAAAAAAAAAGTTACGATCCTGCCAGGATTCGAACCTGGAATCTTCTGATCCGTAGTCATGAAAACTACCTGAGTTCGTAAAAAAATATAACCGAGTAAAAAGCTAGCACATTCAGGTACCTACCCCATTAAAAGGTGCTCATTCTGTCTAGTTTATTTTTGAAGTCGGTGCCAAGCAACAATCACAAGAACCGGCTTTAAAATATACTAGATTGGTAGGTAATTAATTTGTACAGAATCAGCACCTTTTAATGTTTACATTTTTTACTTCCTGGGTAGGTACCTAACAATATTGAATGTTATTTATTTGCTAGAGTTGTATTTTGTTATAATTATTTTTAGCTTTTTAGTTATAGGTAGAAGTCGGTTATTTATTTTTTAAAAATGTTTTATTTTCATTAGTATAATGGACATTATACATTTTTTTAAACCACTAATTTATGTATTTGTCTACAAAATGCTGAACGTAATTTTTTAAGAACAACTTTTTCAACTAAATTTATCTGAAACAAACATTTAATGCAATTAATAATTAATTTCTGATATATCTTAATTTTGTATGATTTGTAAGGAAAATTTAATAGAAGTTTTTTTACTCTGACAGTTTCTTGGTTTCATTTTTCGAATTTTCTGATAAACAAGATGTTTGGCTTTATAGAAAAATGAATAGAATCCCGATTCCACCTTAATTGATTATTACATTTAAAAATTAGTTCGACAGAAATCAGAGAAATTTCATGTAACGGCAGTCTCTTGATAATAGTACCAATGAAATGAGCCTTCAGGATAGATCCGATAAGATCCTTATATTGATTAGGGACATGAGAAAAAGTATCAAAAAATACTTTGTGGTATTAAGCATTTAGCGGTTTTCTTTATATTATTATAACTCCGTCACTATCGAAGTTTTAGAACTGGGCTTGTGGGAACTGATAGTAATTGATATCTACCTTATGCGTGACTAAACCAGGCGCTATCGGTTTATAAGTTTTTCGAATAATTGCGATCTGAAGTTTTTAGTCCACTATTCTTGCAGTGTGTCTCCATGCGACATGGATCGTCAAATATCAATTCAGAGTAGAGATGTTGAAAGTAGAGGTATCATTCTACAACTCCTCTATTTTCATTTTTCATTAAATGTCTGTGAAATATACGAAAAATGTTTGCAAAAATGAACAAAATTTGGTGAGCGTATGAATGTGTTCGAGTAGTGGGGGGAACACGGTTGTTGAGGGGAATTGCTAACAATAATTATTGTCGATAGTAACTGTCACTTTGACAGATGGTGAAAGAATTTAATCCTTAAAAAAACTTCTATACAGAGTGATTTGTTCGATTTTATTATATCAAATGAGAACTGTTTATTAATATATTTATATGTAAATGGTTTCTCGGAAATGTTTTTGCTTTAATTTGTGGATTTTGGGTTTACGGAACATGGAAGGAGAGTAGGTACATTAAAAAAATTCTTACTTGTGATCATGGCAGCTTTTAAATATGAAAACGATCTATGTATGTGCCTCTACTATATATCATACTATACGCTTCCCCTCAAATTCGAGTACCGTACTTTGTTTTCCCCCACTCTTTGTTTGATGTTTTTACATTCATACGCTCGGGCCCATTTTTTGTCATGTTTGCTAACATTATTTAAACAAGATTCCCGTCCCGCCCTTCACATACATTTTGTGAAAACATGAGTTCCTTAGAGGCTCTAATGTAGAATGGACACCTCTACTTTCAACAACTGCGATTTTTCAAAATTGAATTCGACGCATGGGGCACAATGTACAAAAATAGTTTTGAACTTTATTTGATTACTTTATACTCTCTCGGCAATTGTTGCTAAATTATTTAAACTAATAAATTTCCGATAGCGCCTGAGCTTTTAGACATACATAAAATAGATGTAGATTACTATCAGTTCCTTACAAGCCCAGTTCTACTGAAAAGCTTCTAAAGTGACGAACTGTCATACGATTTAAAAAAAAAATCGACGTCCTAGTTTTCAGTATTTTTTGTTTTTCCCTGTTACTAATGATCCAATCGGATCTAGCTTACTGGGCTCATTTCAGCTTGGTATTTGTCATGCTTTAAACAAATTGACCTGTTGACCCCGCCCGTCATTGAGATTAGTTTATATTATTTCTTAGATTTTATAATGGACATGGTTCTAAGACAACTGGCATTATGAAATTCGACGTCCTAGAGTACTTTGTTTGATGCTTTCAATCTCTCGGTTTATAATAAAGTAAAAAACCATAGTTGCGAGTGGAAACATAGCAAAATATCGCTAGGAATCTTGTTAATGTGATGGCACAGTCGGTATCCTGATAGTATTTTTTACACATTATCAGTTAATTTTTGCTCTATTGATTGGCCTAATTAGTGAAGTGGCGGGACGGGAATTTGTATAAATAATTTAGTAACAAATAAACGCGAGAGAGTAAAAAAACATCAAACGAACTACTCTAAAATGTCGAATTTGATCATGGCAGCTGTTTAAAATATTATTAAAAGGCGGGGAGGAAATTTGTTTAAATAATTTAGCAAGAAATAAAGTCAAGAGAGCAAAAAAACGTCAAACATAAAACAAAGTACTCTAGGACGTCGAATTTGATCAAGGCAGCTGTTTAGAATCTCTCCGTTAGATCTAAGAAACCATATAAACATTATTGAAATGCGGGGCGAGAATTTGTTAAAATAATTTAGCAACAAATAGAGCTGAGAGAGTAAGAAACATCATACAAAGTACTAAAACAAAGTACTCTAAGACGTCGAATTTGATCATAGCAGTTGTTTACAATCATTCCATTAGATCTAAGGAACCATATAAACATTTTGGAGGGGGGAGGGGGAATTTGTTTAAATAATTTAGCAACAAATAAAGCCGAGAGAGTAAGAATCATCAAAAAAGTACGTAAACAAAGTATTCTAGGACGGCGAATTTTATCATGACAGTTGTTCAGAATCTTTTCATTAGAACTAAGGAACCACGTTCTCTATCCAAAGTGTCCGAAAGTTTTACATTGCCGCCTTTATAATATGGCGGAGGCGCTTGCGCGTTAGTAGTCGTTTAAAGGTCTGGAATTGCTGTCTTTATTGTATGATCTGTGCCCACAATATAACCTAAAAAATCTCTTATGAGATAAGAGATAACTGAAAAGTAAATAAATAGAAATAGTGAATTTAAATAAATAAGATCGTGACAGAGATTTAACATTTTATAGAACTTAAAAAGTGATTTAATAGTTGCCGCTTGCATATAAACTTATTTTAAATCATTTAAATAATGGGAAAAATGTGTATCATCAAAACTTGTCCAAGTAGGTGGCGAAAAATGAAAAATAAATTGTCTTATTTTCAACCAAGGGTTAGTAAAATATTTTTTTTACTCTACGAAATAAATTTTAAAAAGTCTTTATTTATATTAACAGACACCAATGAGATTAGAAATGTGGAAAAAGTCCTTTGGGCATTAATTTGAGAGCAAAGGACTATATTTGTCACCTTCATTTTAAAGAGGAACATGTCAAAATGTATGAAAAAATACATATAAAGGGAGAAATTATATTATTTCCTACAGGGAGAAATACATTAAAAGAAGAGGCTGTCCCAACAATCGAGCATCAATTCATACCCATACAAGTAAAGGAGCATCAACCTAATGTGGTAGATGTCGAGCAAGAGAATTCATTCCACAATTCTGAAGAGGAACCACAGCATCATCTACTTACTAACAACATTAAGCAAGAGGAAATTTTAGTTGATTATAATAATTTAACCAATTGCAATGAACAAAGTCAAGAAGATTTAAAAGATCCACTATTGCTAGAACAATTACCAAATAATTTAAAAGAACATGAGGAAACACAAGCCATTGTACATTCAATAGAATATTTTAAAAACAATATTAGAGAATTTACAATACTTCCAGCATTTTGGTTGTATGTAGAAAAACCAGATGCATTAGAATTCATGAGAATAGATCCAACAATCAGCAAGGTACAATATCATATACGTTTGAATGGTGATTTGTCAATATCTGTAAGTATTTATTACTGAATGTGTACAGGGTGATCATTTTTAGATGTCTGGCTTGTATATTTAGGAAATAAATGTTTCTTTATAGGGATTAAAATATGACATATTAGTGAATAAATCAACATCTTGTTATATTAACAATGCTAGGCTTCATGATGACTGACAACTTATTTTTATCCAGCACCAAAAAGTGCATTTAAATATTTATTTTTTATTTATTATTAATTACATACAAAATTACATAGTAAGGCAGTGACATATAGCTGCATCCAGCTGGAGGTCAGACAGTGTACCTGTGTACTGGTCTGGCAACTGGCAACATATAAACTAAAACTTATATCTAATTAGGAAATGGAAGTGATGATAATAAAAATTTTGGGCTAAAAATTAAAAAGGTATTACATGAAATTAAAAAATTGTGGTTAAATGAAATTTAACTTTACAGAAAGAGAAGATAAAGTGATGACACAGTATTTCTACTAATGTGCATTTTGATCCTTTGCTTGTCTTACGTTTGATACTCAAAATCAAGCAACTGCCATTTTTAAATTACTGAGTATTTACACTTGTTTTAAGGTAACAAAATTTTGTTTCAAAAACTTAAAATTTTTATTATTATCTAATCATTTTTATTAAATTATTAGTCATTTTCTCTTATTTGGTGTAATAAAAAAGTTATTAGCAAAAAACACATTCAAATATTGCTATGTGGCTTGCATTTGAATCACCTTGAATGTATCCAGTAAGCACCTGTCATTTGATTTTTTAAGTCTGTTGCAAGTATATTACTATTGAGAAGCATTATGATGAGAACATGGATATGTTATTTATAAAGAAGAGAAAGAACATGTAGGTAATGCTATCCTTATAGACACATACCTGGTCATGAAATTTTTCTCCATTGGTAAATTAATTTAAGAATTAATATGCCTTCTCAGGACAAAAAAGAATTATAAAATGAAAAATGTTTTATTGTTTTGTTTTATGATTTGAAAATAGCTGAAATTCTACAATATTTTAATGACACCCTTGGTTAATTTTTTTGATTGGTGATGATCTGATTAGGACTGCAAAATTGATATTTTTGTTCATGTATTTCCAGGATGTATAAAATTGTATAAATATAAAATCTATTCTTATGAAAAACATGATTAATTGGTTAAAATTGAATCTTGAAACAAAAAATTTGAACCCCAGACTTGCTGAGACAGATGGCAAGAATGGCAAAATAATTATTTTTGAATGGACGAGGCCACATTATAGATGTTGATACTACAATTATCTATTGCTAAAGAAATACCCAAATGTAGAAATTGTATTAGTATAGAGGATCCACCTATATCATTTTAGTTGAGTACAATACTACGCTTCATTATCTTTATAGATCTGTGATATGATTTATACCTCTCTATTTAACAACACACAAAAACACTTAAATTTTTTCGGTATATTTATTAACTTTTCAATCCGTCGAGTTTTGTTCAACAGTCTTTGTACGTCCACACAATGGTACTAACAACTTTCATTGTAGGCAGTTAACCTCTCGTTTTTATTTTATATACAAGATTATACAAAATCAACAGTCTTTATACTCAAATAATAAAATTTTTGCAGTACAATTCTATAATAAACTTCGGAGGCGCAAATTTTCATTTTCACTGACAATTAACGTCAAATATCTTTGATCAAATATAGGACGACACGTGTAAATGTGATCAAAGATATGTGTCAAATAAATATATTGTCAAAGATTCGATATTACATTATCAAATATCTTTGACAAAGATGTTTTATCAAAGCTATTTGATCAAATATATGACAATGTACTAGCGGCCTAAAGAAAAATATAATCCTGATTTGAAATTAATAACTTTCAATTGCTTATACAGAGAGGATAGTAAATTTTGAGGCGCAATTCATGAGCCAAGAAAACGAAAATCGTTTTGTCTAATTTGAGTTACACATTAACATATTAAAAAAAAATTGAAAAATCACAGTTTATTTATATTTAACAGCCAATTTTTTTGCACTAGAGTTAAAAAATATCCTCTATGGACAAAAACGAGTGGAATTTTAATGCTACAAAATTGTCGCCTACTAGATAAGTTTGATGTGACCTGAATGCAAACCATGTAGTAATATTTTAACAAGTTTTTGCTAATAACCTTTTTATTACATCATATAGGAATGAATGACTTTAATAAAACATATTCAGAAAAAAATGTACTCCCTAGTGAATTATCAAGAGGTTTGTTGGTTGAAAAACGTAATACTATTTATTCAAATGTCCCATATCATTCCCCATAAATATATATTTTAAATACTGCCATTTTCTAAATATAGTGGCCAACGTCTAATTAAGATCACTCTGTTTTATTTAATTTTCTTTAAATTGCAGGTTATTTTTCCAAATAACGATGAATTGCTTTTGAATGAAACAATTACTTCATTTCACAATATTTATGATTACTTAAAGTCTGTAGAAAAGTGGCCAGTATGTGTTGGTACTCAAATTGACAGAAACAAGTAAGTTTAAATCACATTTAATGAATGATTGCGCCAAAAATATTAGTTTTGTAAAAGTTTAATTTTTTATAGGTGATATTAATTTTCAGGTATTCAAAAAACTGTAAAAGAGTGATTATTGGTGATGACGTTTACATAAGGCAACAACAAAATCCAAGATGTAAATCATGTCGATTATTGCGAAATCAGTTACAGAACCGTCAATCCACTTCGACTATTTTAGTAAAAACAATCACCCAAAAATGACATGTTTAAAATTTAGTAAAATAGGGAAACTATATACAAAGAATGGTAAGTTTTATTATGTGAAATGATTTTTTGTCTAAAATGATATTTTATTTCAAAAAGTTTTTGTTAACAAATAAAATAAGTTCTGCAATATTAAATTTGTACATAGAGAACTGCTCTCTACAAACAAATTTACCCTCTTGCAAAAATGGCGCCACTCTAATTTCATGCCTTTTAGCGGACTGACACTCCTGAGCTGTATCCTCCATAATGATGACACAGAAGACATAAAATATTTAGAACCTAAAAAGATATATAGCCTCAAGGAGAAAGTTTGGAGGAGTTTCTACACCTGAAATGCAACAAAAAAAGTCATTTGGTCGAGTGCCTTTGTTTCAGTTTTAGAGTTTTTCTGGAAAACCCAAGTTTTTTCCATAATCACGGTCATGTGTTCAGAATTGGTAATCCTAAAGTGATTGGTAAAAAGTATTTAAAAGGTAATTAACACTACGCCGTACGACGTCAAAAAAATACACCGGTGCACGACGGTGGTCTATCAGGACCAAAAATGAAAAGTTTTTGTCTAATTTTGAGGTATGTGAAAAATTTTAATGTAATCTATCTTATAAAATGTGTTTTTAATAATAACTGCAACAAATAAATTTTTAGGCCAATCTTATCGTATAATATAAAATAAATACAAAAAATGTACTATTTTGACACTTTTATTTAAAAAAAAGTTATAAAAGTAATAATTAACAAATTTTTTTAATTTTTTTGTTTAAAATATATAAAAAATTGTCTGGTGAACGTAATGAACGATAACAATAAACAAAATAAAAATTGGTACAAAAAAATACAGCAGCACGAATTTACCTAACAATTTAACGTGATTTTCTCTACACAGTTTGTCCAACATGTTGCATGCACAACCATTTTTTGCAAAATTTACAATGTCGAATAATATTTGCTTGTCTTGTATGGACATTTCTAGGAGGTGTATGTTTCAGCCATTTGGTCCCATTTTTACCATAGTAATATAATCGCCTGTCTCCGTCTGTGGCATTCCCGTCTTCCTCGTACTGTTGTTTCTTGCTCAAAATCAGTTTCGTAGTTACTAAATATGTCTGCCCCATCATCAGAAATAGACCTATCGGAATCATAAAGCTCTTCGTCACTCGGAACTTCTTCATATAAATCTTGAAAGCGCTGTATTTCCCTTTCGTAGGGATCCATATTACTAAAAAAAGTTTTATCAGTATCATGAACGTTTTACAATATCAAAAAAACCTACCTGAGTGTAATAATCACAATAATCAAATCACTTGTAGTAATACACAAAAAAAACACCGCTTATAGATTTTACGGTACACTAACCCACAAAACCACAAAATACAGCACCTTGTTGTCTTAGTCTTAATCTTAAGATATCAGTATTCCGGCAATTCCCATAACACACACTGCCATCTACTGTGGAAGTTCTTATTTACTAATCATCGAAAGTGACATAATCATTGGCTGCTACATATTTTAAAAAGTTACAAGACTACACGACGGTGGTCTATCAGGACAAAATATATTATATTTCAAAAATCAAATTTTGTGTTTTATTGAAATGTAACGTAAAATACTTCTTGTATCCCTGAAAGGTACTGAAAAACCCAGATTTGTATATTAACTCTTTATATAACAAACAGGCTTTTTCGTCTGACAGACCACCGGCACTACACGACGGTGGTCTATCAGGACAAAATATATTTCAAAAATCAAATTTTGTGTTTTATTGAAATGTAACGTAAAATACTTCTTGTATTCCTGAAAGGTACTGAAAAACCCAGATTTGTATATTAACTCTTTATATAACAAACAGCCTTTTGCGTCTGACAGACCACCGGCCGGCGTGCATCGGAGTGTTAAAATTCCATGAAGAACTCATGTAAGGTCCTATTCTCATTTTTATATGTTTAAAGGCAAGAAATTTTAATAAAAGTATATATAGATTAGTTGGTTTTATTGGAGAAACCTCTAGACCTCTGAATGTACGAATAAATGGGGACAAAAATGACATAAAGAAACGATAAGTCAGCAAGTTGGGAACATGTCTTGGTCCTTGGTCATACAAAGGATTTAAAAATTCAACGGTATGTATTAAAAAAAGAAAAACCCAGCACAAAGTCTCAATACTAATATGCGCAAAATCTTTCCGCCGGGAAATAGAAATCGACCGGACCCAGCAATTTTTTTTTAAAACGAAAGGTATATAAAATATCGGCCATGCTTCGTTTTAATTGGACTAGCCTGTAAAGCTTGTTAAAACCAGAAGTAGCTATTTCTGGTTGATTTGGAATTAACTGTAATGCATTCCTGTTTTTCTTAATTTCTTAAAACAAATGGTGACAATGAATGTGATTAGGGAATTTTTACTTCAAAAGATGCCAAATAGGGAATTTCTGACATCTATCTAGGCAATTCTCATTCAAAATGGTTGGGACCACTGAGCCTGACATTCTTGTGCAGATGTCGGGAAATGGAATACATTACTTGATTTAAATCTTAATCTATGAAAATCTAAACATTTATTATTACTACTACTGTGTTTCGGCGTTCAGTAACATAGTAGTTTTATGTTTGTTATTTACGTGATTTGTAAATAATGCCAAGAAAGCCTCAAAGTGATCATAGGATGTTTTGTTATATGTGCCCGTAAATTACTTTTAACGTTCAATGGCAATGGGGAACCCCTTGTCTCCGTTCGTTGCTAATTTGTTTATGGACAGATTCGATGTTGAGGTCAAGAAGGACGTGGACGATATATTTGCTGTTTTTGATACGAATAAGTGTAATATTAATGATTTTGTCTTAGATCTTAATAATGAAGGTAATTAGAAAGAAACAACTTAGGCTAAGAATAAATGAACTGTCAACTTTTCGAAACGAGAAACAATAATACAAGATTATCTCTGTCTCATATAATCATTATACTAAGAGCTTTAAAAGAATTGTTAGGGACCTTAGTATAAGGGTAGTATATAGAACAATGAAAACTTTACAAAAACTATTGGGCAATCCTAAAGATAAATTTAACGATTTCTTAATGTCAGGTATGTAATGAACGTGATCTGAAATGTATTAGTGTATTAGCATAGTGGTTTTCCCCACTAATTTGCTGATAGATTTTTAGTATTATATAATAAGGCATAATTGCAAATATTTTCAGTTTTGGTTTACTCCAGATGCTGATACCTTTGATGATGAAACGTGCGTTGAGTGAAAAAATAAAAGTTTGGTGTTATGGTACAAAACTTTATGTTTATATATCAGTGGCACACCAAAGGTTCTACCATTTTTCCAGTTGCCTTCTTATAGCAAAATTCTCTCGCAGGATTAACTAGGAGATAGTAGGTCTATGGATTTGTCAACTAGTTTTCCTGTGTCTGTTTGAATGTATTTTGTATGATATTGATTTGTGTGATATGACGTTTCGATTCCTTATATCAGGTTATTTTCTGATGACTCGAAACGTCACATAGATAAGTATAATGCAATATACATCGAAACATATTATACAGGGAAAGAAATTGACAAATCCACATACCTACTTTCTCTCAGTTAATCCCGAGAGAGAGAGTGTTTTTCTATAAACAGGCATCCAGTGTTTCGGACACTTTCCACAAGTAGGATTTGTTGTTCTTTTAACACTCAGTTGAACTTTTTTCCCAAAATTTGCTCGCTGTTATGGGTAAAGGAAACAAAAATGCTTGCATTAAATTAAAATGAATATTTATGGATTATAATTTATCACTTTCTCCTAGAAATCGAGCTAGCCATATAATTTAAATTACATGGATTTTAAGAATAATAGTCAACTACTAATGACGAATATCCAAACAAAATCCGTATCATTGGTCGGTACAATACATGATCAGGTATTTTTATTCATTGTTCTTTCAGAAAACAAAATTCACGATTCGTTATTAATAGATAGTACTTACCATTGCAATCTAAATCATTCACAGAAGCTGATTGCTGAAAAAAGAAGACATTTTTGGGAATTTTTTATAACCTCCTCCCTGTTTACGTTTTCTTTTTATAGCTCCACTGGGATAATCTTTTTTCCTTTCACTAACTCTTTTCACAAATCAAACTACTTAACTAATTAACCAACAAATAATTATTTATTGGCTGTTATTTTGATTATAATCAGAAGAACAAGATTGTATTATATTACAATGTAATAACGTTTGAACAGGAATGAAACAAAAACGTAAATATTGCTCTCCGTAGTTTGTCATTGTACATCGATTATTGCGGGATTCCCCCGATAACAGTTCCCCCGATTGAGTGAGGCAACTTTTGGGCGCACGCGTAACCCGGGAAAATAGAAGTGAAAACTCTATAGACACGTACCTATCGTATGACAGTTTTTTTATGTTTTCCCTGGTAAGCACGAGATAAGTGACATTGCTGATTCTGCTTTTTCCAGATTTGGACCGCGTCATTTTTTTCGAATAAACCGACATATAAACAAAGTTTTCCGACGCACAAATCGTAAAATGCGTCAGTGTGACAAGTTGAATAAAAAGTGGAGTTTCAAAGTGTGTTGGTCAGAAAAAGACTAAATCAATGGAGTGGCCGCAAGGTAAGTAACATTTGTTTTGTTGTCTCACCCTTGAAAAAGCCCCTTATAAGTGTGAGCGAAACATCGGATAACTTTGTTTATATGCCGGTTTAGGTATATAATAATAATAATAATAATAATAATAAGAAATGAATTAAAAGAAAAGTACACGAAACGACTAAAGAATATTCTGAGCACTGAACTAACAGCACGTAACAAGATAAAAGCCATAAATACATTCGCTATTCCTGTCCTAACATATTCATTTGGTATCATAAAATGGAGTGAGACAGACCTAAATGCGCTAAATAGACTTACAAGAATGGAATGCTACAAATTCAAAATTCATCACATACATGCAGACGTCGAAAGGTTTACATTGAAAAGGGAAGATGGCGGAAGTGGTGTAACTGATATTAAAAATATGAACTTCAGTCAAGTAGACAATCTCAGAAAATATTTCGTCGAGCGAGCAGAGGAAAGTATGATACACAAGGCCATTAAACACATGGACACCACAGCTACCCCTCTCAAACTACATAACAAAAATTATAACCCTCTTGAACACATAGAACAGACAGCAGAAAAAATAGAGAAGTGGAATAAAAAAATTATGCATGGAAAACATCCTAATTATTTATCCCAACCCCATATAGATAAAAAAGCATCCAACTCATGGCTGAGAACAGGAAACATATATCGTGAAACAGAGGGATTTATGATAGCAATTCAGGACCAAACAATCAACACCAGATACTATAACAAACACATCATCAAGGATCCCAAGACACCAACTGACAAGTGCAGATTGTGTAAACAATACATAGAAACTATAGACCATATAACAGGGGGATGTAACATTTTAGCAAACACAGAATATATTAAGAGACATGATAACGTGGCAAAATACATTCACCAAGAATTAGCCATCAAATATAAACTAATTGAACTACGTACACCATACTATAAATATGAACCACAAAACATTCTAAAAAACAAAGATGTTAAACTCTACTGGAACAGAAATATCATTACAGATAAAACAACCCCATATAACAAACCAGATATCACTTTCATGCATAAGGCCACCAAGACAACATATCTAATAGAAATATCCATCCCAAATACATCTAATCTACAAAAGAAAACAGGTGAGAAAATCGAAAAATACATACAACTGGCCGAAGAAATAAAACAAATGTGGCATCAAGATAGAGTCAATATAATTCCCATAATCTTGTCAACCACAGGAGTAATACCTAGAATCCTGCACCAATCATTAAAAGTCCTCGAACTTCCGGCTAACATTTACCTAAATTTGCAAAAATCAGTTATTCTCGACACGTGTTCACTCACAAGAAAATTCCTCAACTACACAGATCTCTCAGAATAAAGTCTATGCTTGATATTTATCCGCTTAGAACTTTAATAACACCCATAATTAATGGAGAAAATGCAAAATAATAATAATAATAATAATAATAATAATAATCATCATCATCATAATATCAAAATCACCATCCAAAGAGCTCTGTCGAACGTACAACTTTGCCACGGTATGAAGGAGGAAGAGGATTGACAGATCTAAGTAAACTATTAGATCAACAAATTTCGATTTTGCGTAGTCATTTCCAGAAACTCGCAGAATTTTCTGATCTACATAGAGTCATGTGCCAGGTTGATGACTCAACACCACTGCGACTGACACAACAACATGTCCAATTACACCACCAGACCACAGATCAGAAACTGCTGAAATGGAAAGAGAAGCCCCTCATGGAAGACATATAAATGACATCAACCAAGATTATGTCGACAGTGCAGCGTCGAACTACTGGTTGATCTCTGGTCATATGTTCCCTGAAACGGAAGGCTTTATATTGGCAATCCAAGATCAAGTAATTCCAACTAAGAACTACCTAAAGTACATCGTTAAAGACCCTTCCATTATCAACGATAGATGCAGGTACGGTTGCCAAACATCTGAATCTATCCAGCATATCACAGGAGGTTGTCAAGCGTTCGCTGCAACTGAATACAAAGAACGACACGATGCTGTGGCAAAAATACTTCACCAGGAACTAGCACTGAAACATGAATTATCACAGTCGGTAAGATTACCATACTATAAATATAAACCAGAATCTGTTTTAGAAAATAACAACTACAAGCTGTACTGGGACCGCACGATACTGACCGATCGGTCTGTTGCTCACAATAGACCAGATATAGTTTTGGTAGATAAAGTCTCTCGAAAAACAACTTTAATTGACATAGCAATTCCCAACAACAATAATATCAATATCAAGCAGGCTGAGAAAATAACCAAATATAGAGATTTGGAATTTCAAATAAAGACTCAGTGGAACATGAACAACACACGAACTGTACCAATTGTTATGTCAACAACAGGACTAGTCCCAAAACATCTATTAGACAATTTAAAATACCTCGGTCTGGACGAACATCTGTACAAACAAATGCAAAAAGCAGTCTTGTTAGGGACAGCCCGGACGGTCAGAAAATTCATGGGAAACTGCCGCCACGACTCCAACCACGGGCCTGAGAACCTGGCAAGGGCTCCCACAGAGCTAAACCCTTTTGATATGTAGTATATCTGGGGTTTAGTGAATTTTCCCCTTTAGAGGGAGTGTGATGCCATACATTGTATGGTCAAGTCGGGATAATAATAATGGCCTTTATTTATTTTAATATTGGTTATAATATTTATAACAGTGCAACATTGTAATATCATTTTTATTCATCAGAATGCGGCGCAGTCTAGCTGTAGTAGCTACTCTACTGAACCACAACCTGACGCATGAGATTATCTAATACATTGCATAAGTATAGAAAAATAAGAAAATAAAATTATGTAAGGCGAGTGCAAAACGTAACCCTAATACTAAACATGTTGTTATCCTTCCCGTAACACATACATGTATATACACACACACACACACACACATAGATATAAAATATATAAGATCCAAATAAACTAGTTGTTGTTTTGTAAACATAATAAGTACTTTTTATATGTAATTTTAAATGTGTTAGGATTAGAAAAAGTTAAATTGTTTGGAAGAGAATTGAAATGTTTTACAGCATTGTACGAGAATCCTCTCTGAAACATTGCGGTCTGATGATGAGGCATGGTTAGTCGATTAACATCACGTATGTTAACACTGTGTATGTTACTGCGGAACACAATTCGTTGCTTTATAGTTTGAGGAGCGGCAGTGTCATTAATAATTTTTATTAAGAAACAGCAAAAATGCAGAGTCCTTCTTGCATCCATTTTCAACCAGTTAATATCCTTATAGAGGTGCGAGATGTGATCATATTTACGTAAACTGTATACAAACCGTAAGCAAGAATTTTGAACTCTTTGGATTCTGCATTTGCTGTCTTCATCCAAACAAAATCCATAGACATAATCACAATAATTAAAATTAGACAGTACCAATGACTCGTAAAGTTGCTTTTTTAAATTCAAGTTTAAAATAAATCTATTATTATATAAATATTTTAAGGGAAAAATATGATTTCTGTAAAAGTTTTTTTAGGTGATCTTTAAATCTGAGTTGAGTATCCATTAGAATTCCTAAATTTTTTGCGGTTTCTACGAAGTTTAGTTTTGAGTCATTAATTCTTATATCGAGAACGTCTTTTAATAAATGAACTGTAGTCTTATTACCAAATATCATAATTTTTGACTTGGATGGATTTAGTTTTAGGTTGTGCGTTGTACACAGTTGACTTAAAATTTGTAGATCTTGGTTAACATTTGACTCGGTATCCCGATAATCTTTTACATCAAAACTGCATTAGTATTAATTTTTTTGCACGTTTTCAATGTCAGATTTTTCATATACGATGCACCATATCGTTATATTTCACGTAAATATTACCATTAAGAACCCACGAGTTCGCATTAGTAAATTTTTTAACAACACTAGTAAACATTGATAGTCGCACTTTGGTTAAGTCTTCTTTTATTTGAATACCGGAATTTTTCAATTGTTTACGGTTTTTTAGCACTAACACTCTGGCCGCATCCGTAAGAAATCTCACCAGAACTGCTGGCGGCTTCTCATTGGGTTGTTTTGACGTTACTCGATGACATTTTTTAATATCTTCCTTTTTAATGTTTATCTTCATGTCCTTGTTAAATAAATTTAAGACTTTTGACGGTAGGTTTTCGCTGTTTTCTGCCTTCAAGCCAAATATGCGCACATTTAGATTACGAAAAGACTGTTCTTGTTCATCAATCTTTTTTACGTATAAATAAATTAATTGGAAAAAATGACGCGGTTCAAATCCGGAAAAAGCAGAATCAGATATGACTCTGGCCGCGAAAACCTTCGTTTTCAATAAGTGACATTGTGGATATCGTTTTACTAATTTTTGCCTACACACGTTAGGGGCCTCTGTAGCCCGGGGGCCCCGTATCCATTGATCTTTACAACAACAAAAAAAACGATATAGGCACATAAAGCGCAACTATGCTGACGGCTTAGTGATGGCTACTAAAATGAGACATTCCTGAAGCAAAATACAAATCTAGCGCTATAATTAAATTATTTTTAACAATTTATATTTACATCAAATTGAAGCTAATTTTATCTCTATACTGTGGAATAGGACTGCCTATTTAAACCTGGCCGCAAATAGAGCTTGCAGACGGTAAAGGGCACATAAGAAATTTTTGCTCATGGTCTGACCGTCAGTATGTCACTGAAAGATACAAACGTTCTTATTGTAAATGTCACTGTCATCTGCAAATATAGGTACGTATATTTCACTTTTTGCGACCACTTTTAAATAGGCAATCGTATTCAAACACAAAAGAATTACTTATAATTTGACATATGAGTTATTATAATGCATTATGAATTCTTCAATAAATTCATGTCTTAACGACAACACATGTTGTTTAGTGTTTTTGACATGTCAAAATGAAAAACGGGAAAACCACAATCAAATGTCAAAAATCTCTAACATGTCAAAGATGTCCAGCTCTTCATATTAAATTCCAAAATAGGTATTTTAAGTTAAGTTGTTGCCATATAAATTTAGAGATGTGAAAATTACTAAATGAAGCAATTGCTCAGATTTACATGTAAAAAAAACTATTCTCATGGCATGAGCAACTTGCTGTTAAATTTAAAGTTCCATACTGACTTCAATTTGGCTCAAAAGTTGTCATTTCATAACAGTGAATCTTACTTATATTTTTAAATCTTGGTTGTTGCAGATACTCTAAATGCGACTGCGCAAATTCATTTAATAGTCCGTATAACTAGCAAGAAACTCAAGAATGAAAACATCAAAAAAGAAGAAAATGATCCTCACAACCTTCCAAAGGGTGAAGGACATCCAACAGAGAGAACAAATAATAATAACTCACTGCATTCTCATCGAAACAAACTGCAAAAAACGTTG
>JAVLUE010000072.1:0-20001 GCA_034190945.1 Octodonta nipae | reverse complement strand
TGAGCCAAACCCGTAGTTTGTTTGACCTTGCGCTTTTACCCAGAGGTCATTTGAAGGTCAAATCGAGAGGATTCTACAAAAAATTCTGAAAAAAAAAACGTGTGGTTGGAACCAGGACACCTCCACTCGGTGACGGTGGGCAAAGGAGTTGTTTAACTATCCGGCGAAGTCCCTGGGCATCGGCTTTTATGCCGTCATGGCAACCACACAGAAAAAAAATTCGAGACAGGGCTTCAGAAACCCAGAATCGGCGGCTAGTTAGGGTGTGAAATCGGGCCCGCAGGCATCGTCATCATGCGACCGTAGCTCTAGGTTGTTGGGACACTTGATGAATGTAGAGTCCAATGCGACAAGTCAAAGTCCTTACAAAAAGTGTCCAAGGTCTGGATTGAGAAGTCTTGCCTGGCCGGGATCATAAACTTGCCTTAACTGGTTTGGATAAGTTAAAACAAACTATGGATTTGGACTCAGGGACCTCAAAAACATAAACGTGATTTTTTTTCAGATTTTTTAGAAGAACTCTCTCGATTTGTCCTTCAAATGACCTCTGGATTAAAGCCCAAGGTCAAAAAAATCACGGATTCGCACTCAGAGACCTCAAAAACATACGCATGAGGTTTTTCCAGATTTTTTGGTAGAACTCTCTCGATTTGACCTTCAATTGACCTTCAAATGACCTTTGGGAAAAAGCGCAGTCAAACAAACTACGGATTCGGACTCAGACCTCAAAAACATAAGCAAGAATTTTTTCAGATTTTTTGGTAGAACTGTCTCGATTTGCCCTTGACTCTGACTTGATGAAGGTCAACCGACCCTCTCATCGTAATCAGCGACCCGAAAACCCCTAGTAACTTATAAGGCATGCCTTGTTCCCGCTTAGTTCAAATGTTGACCTGTGTTATTATTATTTATTTTTTTTTTATAATAAATGTTTCTGTTTAGAGTGGTAAAAATTGGTAACTCACTCCTGGCAAAAATATTAAGAAAGTCAGTTGAATTTACGGATATGCTACTAACAGCTGAGTGTTTTCTAGTGAAAATTTATTTATAGATATTTCTCAAAATTTTAATACAATTAGAAGTGGTTTGACAATGATAACTACTATGAATGAGTTTGTGATATACATACTCAAAAGAAAATCAGTTACCCAGTTTTAGCACTATTTTTCTTACATTAACGTTGACAAAAATCATTTATTAGATCACCTTAAAGATGCTGGATAAAATGCATTTTGATTGTGTAAGCATGTTCAGTGGTGTTACAAATTGTAATCCTTCATATGCGGGTGTTCCACTAGCACCAGGACGGAATTGTCATAAAGCCACCAAAAAGTATAAAATAAATGAAATAAAAAGTAGAGTAAAGAGAAAAGTGGTGGAATCGCTGACGAAAGCTCGGGCTTGACTCCACTCAACGATTTACTAAACAATGTAAGGAATATTTTTCTGTTTTTTTTTTAGAATAACATCACAATGGCTGGAGAGTCTGTATATTTCAAATAGTCCAAACGTTTTTAGGTCTAAATCAGAGAAATTCAATGGAAATAAAACTTAATACAACTGAATAATAGAAAATTAAAAATTGAAAAGGTTCGCAATTACAAATTAAGTAATTCAGAATTTGACATTAAATGTTTGACAATAAACCTGATGTAACTAAAAAAATTCACTGCTACACTGATATATACAGAGTAGCACTAAAAAGTTCTAAAGATCATGTAAAATAACAAAGCTACTTTCACATTGGAAGGGTGTGAAAGAGTTATCTCCAGAGTTTCATCTGGCGCACATATTTATTTCTGATAACAATACAGTTTACTACATTTTGTATCATTGTAAATCTAAGATGATCGCCACTACAAAATGACGGATTACATATTCGTTCCCAACTACCTCAATATGGGTATCAAATGAAAGGGCTACAATAGAAGAATGAAGCTAACTATGAAAAAAAGAAAATCCAATATGACGGCCAACAAAATGGCGGATAAAGTATATATTTTAGAACTTTATGCACAACATTTTAGTATTCTGACGCAGAGTTATTCAAGATCCAAGTGATGAATTTGCACCAGGTAAAGCCACTAATCAGCACGTAAATGACCACAATGCTGCTGTTTTGAATCTGTTTAGAAACAGGGGTGCTCGAATTAATATATAAAAACACAGGACCAGGTAATTGATGCAACAAGTAATACAGATAATTTGAATTAGCTACTGACATAAACATGACGGGATGCTTACCAGCAGAACTGGAAATATTTGTGGGAGCAAAAGTAATGGTGCTGTCCAATATTGATATATCGAAAGGTGTGGTAAAAGGCGCTATCGGCTACATTGCTGAAATTGTTTGGCCTCGTTTCGTCGAACACAGATGTACGAAACAGATATACCATCAGTTCGGATCGACTTTTTAAGAGACGGCGTAGACTTTATACATCCTAAAGCAATACAATTTCCAGGAAAGTTCAATTATGGGACGGCTGAATGAAGAATGTTGCCCTTAATTTTGTCATTGGCTTCCACAGTCCCCAAAATGCAAGGCAGCACTGTAGACCATGCAGTTGTATATTTAAGCTCAAAATTGTTTGAAGAAGGACAAGCATACGTTGCCCTGAGTCAGGTAAAGTCTTTGGAAGAATTGTGTATTGAGGAGTTAGACAGCAACAAATTGTCAAGGAACAAACCTCGTACTAATGAAGCATTGAAGGAAGGAATTAAATAGAATGGGGTGTTTAATCTAGCAAAATACTTGTAAATAAATTGAGTCAGATAAATAAATTTTTTTGTCTGATTAATGCCCTAGATTGATAAGGAGAGTGGTGTGATGAGTGGTACCTAGGACCTATCGAATTATTTTTTAGATTTTAGTACATTAATAACATCAATATTCTCTCAATTTTAAATAAAACGGTTTAACTTCAAAATCTTTTTTACTTAATTTATTTATAATCTGTCGAATGAACTGTCGTACCTAGGAGCGCCAAGGTCTGAAGATAATTCTTTCAAATTCTTCTAATTTAATTTCCATTGAGAACGGGTGTTCTTTATACCTTGAAACGATTGGACAATTTGAAATATACAGACTTTCTAGCAATAGTGGTATTATTCTTAAAAAATCAGAAAAGTACAAACCAGACATGCCACAATTATCTTTCAGAAAACAAATGTAAAGAGTGCCATGTTGAACTATCACTGAGTCATACGTTGTTATTGTTAGGTCTTACAACGGCAAGAAATATTCATTTCCCATAATCTACAGGAAAGTGGTGAAGGTACATTTGTAAAACATGAGTGTGAAAAATTCAGAGGAATCACCGTAGAAACCACAGTATCCTGAAAAATTAATGAGATGTTTTAGTGACCTTCTTTTTTCAAGAATGAAGCTGGTCACTAATTGCAGAACAAATTGAAATGTACAGATGTGGTTTTAATAAAATGGTCCAGTTGTTATTCATGGAGTTCAACTTCAAAATTGTTTGTTTTTAGTATTAAATTAAATCTGAAGGTTAAGTTTGAGCAGCCATTAATGCCATCTTTCACATTAGGAAAAATACGGGCAAGAATTCTGAAAGCGTGTACAGTCTGTATTCAAAAAATCTAAATAAAACATATGAGACCAAGATAAATATTAAATATTATCTTAAAAACAGACTTACAATAAAAAACACACCCAAGCGAAAAACTCCTATTAGAAGTAGAAAAACAACAAAAATTGCAAGGTCAAGGTTTCCCCCACAATACTGAATAATGATTTATGTAATTAATTAAAATTAAATTATATTACAAATTAAATGCTGGCTAAGTTCAATTCTGATTTGATCTTAATTAACGCCTGATAGACTTCACTTCCAACAGTAACTGAAATTTTGTAACTCTTTGAATTTGCTAAAACGTAGGGATACTTAAGATAAATCAAGATTTCTGCTCCGGCTTGCAACAGGCCACTTCGAGGACTTACTTCTAGATCTTCTGGTTCACATTGAACTTGGTACTGGAGCTGTCTATTCGATTCGGATTTCAAGAGCAGAATATCGTTCACTTTAGACGGAGGTGTTAAAATAATTGTCGATGGTTCCAAACGGCAAGACGACGACGAAGAAAGCGTTGTTTCCAAAACTGAAACATTTATTCATTAAAATTGATTATATTATGCAATTTTCGGGTGTCAAAATGTAAATTTTTTACCATGGGCATCAATCGAAAATAGAAAAATATAATTTTTAAGAAAAATTTCTAACAAAAGTTCGGTCAGGACCGGAAGTCGTAATATGGACGATACAAAAGCCCCCTCGGTGCTCTATAACTGTTGTCTGAAATTTTTTATGTAATCGAATGCTACCGAAATAGTCTCTAGGTAAATGCAACATCAATTTTTTGTCCATTTCGTGGTCAAAATATGGTTTAAACGGAAAAATTGAGAAGAACAAAAAGTGTTTATTCTCCTATTTTCCATTGATACTCACGGTAAAAATTGGATGTTTCTATTAAAAGAAAACCGAAAACCAAGTCCGTTCAAAAAAACCGTACCTACTGTCAGGACCTGCAGTCGTAATATACAACGGGCCTTTCGGTGGCCTACAACTTGTATCTGAAACTTTTTTCGATATAATCGATTCCACCTGAGATACATTTTTGTTCCTAGATAAATGCCCCACCATGTATAACAATATTAAATGGAAGTAAATTAAAAACAAAAATAATGACGTAGTTATCCTGAAATTGTTTCTTTAAATAGTGAATTGTGTGTTGATTCACATTTATCAGTGCCCTATGCAAATTCATACTTAGACCAGTTATCTTGATACATAAAAACCAACACCATGGAGGTTAGAGTCCTTCTGTATTAAGAAGCTGTCCGTAAGTTGAATATATAAAGAAGAATAATAGCAAACTAATATGCAATGACAACAATTGAAGAGTTTTAATTAATACTAAATTCATACCAAAATAATGAGCAGTACTTTAGATTTTCTCTAAGATCGTTCTATAAGAAAGGTACAGAGAGAAAGGAGGGGAAGAGAGAGGAGGTAAACATTTCCTAAGAACTTTTGCATCTGTTCTGGTTAGACTCAATGACTACCACTCTTTTTTAGATACCAGTAGAATATTCACTATCAAATTTGCGGTTAACCTTAAACCATAATCAAACTGTCGCATAAACTTCAAGCAGAAGTAGATCTGATTAGTACATATACTAATCATTGTTACATGTCATAAAAAATGTTTAAAACAAGTGGGTCAAATGTTTTGTAATTATTTTCTAAATGATAGTTGTATTTTTTTTTTGATTATGTTATCGAATAAACTTGTATTAATGATGAAATTACCTGATATAGTAGTATCCTCACAAAGTGTTTGATACATTCCGGATTCATCAGGACATTGCATAAGTATCGTCTGATCCGGGTCATTTTCGACCGTCAAAACGACTTCGTATTTGCTGAATAACTCCAGAATACTTTTCAACGAGCTCGGAGATTCTCTAAATTTGTTCAAATCAGAAGGCATGGCTTCTCCTTTGACGTTCTGGATCAACGCGTTGCTAAGAGGATCCACAGTTGAGCCAGCTTCTTTCAGAGTTTTACAAACCCTCCTCAGTCTGCCTCTGTTTGCTTCTGAGCCAGTAATGATCTTTAAATTACCTAACTCAAAAACCGTCGACATGTTACGAGCTTTTTGAAAAACTTTATAGGTGTTGGATGTAAATATATTTTTAACAGTTATCCGTTTTTGTTCGTTGGGTAAGAGGGTAAAAAAATTTGGTTCTGCAGTTAACTGAGATGAAGCTTCACTGCTGGCAATTATGTTTACAAAAGATGGCAGAATCCCTTTGTTGGCGACCGAAAATGATTGGTTTAACTCTCCCTGATTGTCGAGCTTGCCAAAAGACATTAAAAATTTTCCAGTGATGTCTTTGATCAAATTACTAAATTCCAATTTCTCACAGCCCCCGTAACCGAATAGCCTCACTGACTGTTTCCGGGTTTGCTGCATTTTGGTGTCGATCGGTGAAAATGACAATAGGTCAACACATGCTCCTAAAATTAGATCATTATTAGTACTCTCTCGAGTCCCAGCGTTTTATCTACATTTATCTAGTTATACTATACTACTTTTAAATGAAACTAGAACCCAATGAAAAATTTTATTGTATGTATCATGTCCTACATAAGATCTAATGTTAAGATACATACAAAACTCTGAGAACAATGCAAGGCATTATTAGTTTAATTAATTAGTTTTAAACACCCTGGTGGAAAGGGTGGTGATATTTGTAAATATACTCACTGACAAAGATATCGCAACACCCAGAAAGAGATGTTTAATATTGTTTTGGTGAAACGTAGATGATATAGTAAAGAGTAAATGACTAAAATTTGAATAACAAATACCAATGATGTATTTGTGCACCGCGATCTTTACATTAAGGTGGTCTACTTCTTCTTGAGGAATACTATCCCAAGCTACCTGTATTCCATGTCTTAGAACCTCCAAAGTCCGTGGAGCCTGGGGTAAATTTCCGAGCTTTCTACCCATCATATCCCAAACATGTTCTATGGACTAAAGATCGGGGGGTCTAGGCGGCCATGGTACCTGATTCACCTGGGTCTCTTCAAGAGTTTAAATTTACTCGAGTAATGCGAGTAAGGTAATGTGGTACATACAGCTCTACTACTTCCTGAAGATAACGTTACTCTGACATGATGCCTTGAACAAAGACTAAAGGTGACCTACTTTCATGTGCAATAGCACCCCACACCATAACGCCTACTGTTCGGTGTACATGTTGCTCAACATCAAATTGAGATTGACGTCTTTTTCCTCGACATCGTCTAACCCTTGTTCGGCTAGCATGTCCACCCAAGCAGAATCGAGATTCATCAGAGAAGACGACCTGATGCCATTCCAGATTCCAATGTTAGGTAGCACAAGATGGGGTCGATAATGCTGCAGACCAAAAGACCTTTTACTGTCGTAAACTCTTCCGACACATACTAGATGGCCTTGTTCTCCTAACCACTCATCAGCCAAATTTCGAGTTGTCTAAAAATCGGTCTCTAAAGGCCATAAGTCTTGGATGTCGAACTTCATTTGTGCCCATCTGACGTCCGGTGCCTACTCTTCTCCGATTTTGGATATTATCAAACCACGTTAAATTTGAAGACGCGAGATGTAAGACCGACATCTAGGGTTTTCGAGAGAATTAGCACACAGAGGTTCCGAAGCTGAAGCCGTTCCGTGTAATTGCTGTTCTCCCTTAACTCCTAGGACAGAATGTCACGATAAAATTTTCAGGTTACTTTACTAAGACCGACATCTAGCTAATTCTCTCGAAAACCCTAACCTAACCAGAAACAATATATATTATATATATTGTCTTGCGTACAAAGGAATGACAACTCAAAGAGAGTATCAAACCACGCTTGACAACATTTCAGAAAAGTAGTTGGATTTCTGTTAGTGCGGTTAGCGATTTCTCGAAATGAGAAACCGGCCTCCGATAACTAATAATAAGACCTCTTTCAAATTCGCTTAGCTGGCGATACATTTGGCGTACACGTACTCTAGACATTTTAACAGTAAACAATTTGCTTCTTAATTATCTCACAAAATTTAGTAGTACTTTCAAAATACCTATTTTTTATGAACAAAAAGAAGAAAAGTTATTAGACAAAACTACATTCATAAAATCAATACCTCTTACCTATTTTTGTTGGAATAAATGAGACCACTATCACTTTTGATTCATATGGATGCATAATAAGTTTAGTGCTACTCAGCAAATCAGTATCAGGTCTGTTATCCTTTCTCAATTTATAATCGTGTCCAGTCACTGACATTTGTATACCCAATCTTTTAGCAGACTTGTTCCTTATTGAAAACTCCTGAGTTACGCATTTATCATTTCTGACGCAACCCCAAATCAGTTCAGTTGCTGTACTCTCAATGGGCAACTTTCCATCTGGTAAACTTGTTAAAGCCCTGGAAGAACTTCGAGAAGTTGGGGATCTGCTCTTATTTGAAGTGTTAAGTGTATCTACATTTTCCTTATCAAAAATGGACTTCAATTCATTGTCAGATGGATCACTTGTGTATGATGAATTTTTACTCAATGAAGTTGAAATTGTGTCCATTTTTTTCTCCAGTAAATACCTAGAAATATCTTTCTCATTACTTTTCTTCAGTAACAGATCTGCTGCCTTTCTTGGAGTATCATCTGATTGCAAATATTTTTGAATAGCAGAAATGCTCAGACTCTTATTTTTTTTAACATCTTGAACATCAAACACTGATGTATTTATTTCTTCAGTGTTAATTAAAGGTGTAGGAATATGTGTTTTTGGAGGACTTGCAGCTCCAAAAACTGACAAGGTATCAGACTTTTGACGGAAAAATTCCCCAATTGACGTTTTACTAGTTAAATCAGCCACGGAAAAACCATCTTCGTTAACGGGTAACTCATTCTGCCTTCTCCAAGATATTTCATCAGCCAACAACATGCTGGCTGCTTCTTCAGCTGGTACAAACATGATGCTGTCTGTTCGAACCTCGTTTTCCATCTTCATGGCTTTCTGAAACTCCTCAACAAAACTGTCAATTGTTATGTCTGTGTTTTTTATTTTATGTGATAACTGAGCTACAGACTGACTCAAACTGGGTCTTCCTACTGAAGACCTTGGTGTAGAGGAATCTGCAGGAGCTTTCAGTAAGTCACTTTCATTTACAGTACTGTTATCACTAAGGTTCATAAATCTTGTTGGATTTGAATAATTCGGTTTTAAATATTTGGAAGGAATTCCAGATACCATACTGTGAGCTCTGAACAAAGAATTTTCTGCAAGAGATCTTTGTTCCTGCAAATTGTAACTAGCATTGCTGTCAGTTCTACTGTTTTCACAAATTGGGGATAAGCAGTTAATTGATGAAATGCTGACAGAATCATCATTGGTTGATGGCTTTTTCTGAGATTTTCTTCGATCCACAGTAGATGTAGCTGTCGGTTTAGGTGTGGTTAATATTGTTCGATCAACGAAACTATTATTTTTTGATTCCATTACTTCAAAAGTATGGGTGTTGCAACAAAAATATACACATGAATTAAAATTCGATACAAACAGCTTCTTTTACTTCTTTACAGGTTCCGATTTAGGTGTGGAGATGAACTGTTGAGCTTATCCACCAGTCACCAATGTATCTAAAACACATGATATTAATTATGTATAAACAGGAAAAAACTTTACAAAATTATGTATTAAAGAATTGAAAAATTCCTATATACACAAATTTATATTTCAGTAATAAGGGTGGTTATCTCAAGTATACAATTTAGACATAGCAACAACAACACAATAAGTGTGGCTCTTACAGCTCTATAAAATTTACTTAAGTATGTGGAAACCAAATAGGAGAAGCATAGGCTTAACTTAATATAAGGGGTTTCTTACTATTTTCCTGAACAGTTCAAGGGGGGGTTTCTAAGATTAAGAGGGGGAATAATATTAATCAACTTATTATAAAAATATGAAAAAAAACCTCACAATGAACCCTTTCATTTGATGTATTACATGATGTGTTTGAAAATTTTTTTTATTTTCCGTTTAAGTCTATAATTTGCATCCCAAAATTAAATTAGGATTTTCTTCTGATTTTTCTTGTAAACTTCAAGTGAAAACCCTTTTATTAAATTTTAGGTAATAAATGGGGAATGAGTATTTTTTATGATTTTGTTAATATCTTTTAAACAATTTATTTTAAAAGCATAAACATAAACATATGTTTGTATTCCTCATAATGAGCCCTTTCATTTGATATATTAAATAAAAAGTTTAAGTTTTCATTTTCCGTTTAATTCTATAATTTGTCCCCCAAAAATAACATTAGCGGTTTTTCCTTATTTTTTCCTGTAAAGTTCAAGTGACGTCCTATACCACTGTTATTCCAAAATTCGGGGATATCTACTTATTCTTCTTATACACTTTGGGCAACATCCTATATTAACTATTATTTTCTTATGTAAATGGCTCAATAGTTGGAAATTTCAAAATATCTACATTTACGACTTGTAGCCATGATCAGCTCACCAAACTCTAAATTGATACCAAATTTCAAGCTCTTCCGTCCAATAGTATCGGCGAAAATTGGCTGTGATGTGACAGATTGACAGATCTGGAGTGAGAGTTACAGTATGTTGAATGTGTGAAACCCTAAAAGAGTCATAGTGTATAACCACTGAACATCCCAGAAGAAAATCATTGGATACAAACCTGTTTACATTGTTCTTGTAACTACTCCGAGAAAGATTAAAGTCACCCAGAAGTATTAAGTTCTTAAATAAATGCTCAAATATTAAAATCAAAGTAGAGTTCCTTAGCTTGACTTGAGAAGAAATGTATATAAATGCCATCCCTCAATTTTCAATTTTACCAAACAAATTGTATGTCATACTCGAACCGAGACGGCTCTAGATACAAGCTTCCGGGGACGGAGGGAGTGATCTCATGCTTCAGCAGTGCGATCTTACACTAAATTTCCGAAAACAGAGTGGGAGTGCTTTTCTATGATTTTGAACACATAGATTTCTTGATAAAATTCTTGGAGCTAAGATAATCTTGTTATAGTTTTAACCTTTCTAATTTTGAGGCTCTCAGAGGGGACGATCGGTCCCATCTGCCCCCCCCCCCTGGATCCCTGTACTACAATAAGTTTAAATAATCAATTTTAAATTTAGTAGGTATTATCCTTAATCAGAAGAGTTGCCTCTCCCTTGCCTTCCTCCCTATCATCGAAAGAACTTGAAAATGCTTAAAGGCCTTGACAGAAGAAATAATACACAAAGTTTAGCCAGAGATATAAAATCTCGCGCGTTTTGACTAAAATTACTAATTGACATCTGTTAGATTTAAAAGGTTAGGTTTCAGCTCTTGAGGCCAGGCCAAAAACTGCCATCGAATTCTTCACATTTTTCTATATCCGCAATTCAATTTTCATAATTTTCCTGTAATTTTTAATTTTTACGATTCATCGTAAACAAGATTCGAAGATTTCAGCTCTTGGGGCCAGGCCAAAAAACTTATTTATATTTAAGATGAACAGGCAAAATAAACATTGTAGGTATCTTAAGTTTTTTGATTGTAAACTTTTTTGAATTTCGACATTCATTTAGAATTACTGCTAGATTTTTTTTATTTGTGTATTATGCAGAATATCCTCCTCCTTAAATTCCAGGTTAACATTTCTAAGTAAAATTTGAAAGCAATCAACTAACAAGGGATATAAAATAGGTAAACCTTTCTCTTCTAAATAAAGTTTTGTTGTCTAAAAAATTCTCTGTCTTTTTGTGTCCACTAAAAAAAAGGCCAACTTTATTTTTGCCTTTTTTATTTTAACAATATAATTATTATTAAAAAACCCTTTACTATTTAACTTAAGTTTGAGTTTTTGATAATACATCCCCACTATCCTCGGTCACCTCTTCTCCACATTTGGAATATTAATTAAATCCTTACTACTTTTTGGACTCTTTTTTATTTACATTTACTTATAGATATAGATTTTTTGTTTTATCACTAGTTTCTTGGATTGAGCGGCTATTGATCTATTCAAATGAGTCACAGTTTGCTAATATCAAGAGATGAATTCAATAAATTAATATCCTCCTTTGGAAAATTATTATTTCTATTTATATTTAACTTTATTTATATTTATCTTTATCTACATACCGACAAACAAATTCAAATATGGTTATATACTATGAGAATTACCATGAATATAAAAATACCAAAAATTTGCGAAAAATAAAGAAAACAACAGGGTAACAGATGAGTGAAAAACTTACAGATTGGATCCCTACTTCAACATGTTCTCAAGAATGTAAACACTGGAATCCAAATGTAATTCATCAGTAAAGTAAGAAAAAACAGCCAAAATGAGGTACAGTTGTCAGTAAAAAAATGTGAGTGAGTTTTTTAAATACTCACTGCAAGGTTAGTAGATCTTCTTATACATAAAGTTCATTCAAAAAATCGAACACTAGATAACAATATATAAATCAAAAATTAACGAACTTAACAACTCAAACATTCAAAATTGACGTTTAATTGACATAATATAACCTTCAGTAGCTTAGGCACAAATCATTGAACTAACCTTACATGAGCGTAACAAATGGTAAGGGTAGCCGCACACTGGCAACTTTTGTCGAGCAACTTTTTAATCACAAAAATAGAACACGTCATTTCTTATGACAACCCGCACACAGGCGATTATTTAGTTGGGGCAACTAAAAAATTCCAACACGTTCGATATTCCTGGCGACTAAATTGTTGCCGGTAAAATAGAACGCACATATTCATACCTGTCCCCGCACACTGGCGATTAAAAAGTTGCTCTTGATTTTACTGTTGCAATTTCGTCGTGCTTTTATCAACATGTCCCTAGACATCGAAGTGTTTATAGAAGCAGTTAAATTATGGCTCGCCCTTATATGACATAAAATTAAAAGAATATTCAGAGAAACATCTTTAATAAGTTGTGTTGTTGTGTCGAGAGTTTATTGAAAAAGGGGATGAACTCGGGGAATAGTAGAAAACACAAAAAGTCAGTAAATTTTTTTCTCGTATTTTAAATGCAGTAATGCAACAATATTAATTCACATACAAAACTTAATTTTAAAATTAAAATCAGCCTTGTGCTAATCAATGGATGAACCCAATATTTTCTCTCTTCCTTAGAACAAAAGCACAAACACGTGCAATCTGTACAAAACCCATTTTAAAACCGATGTTAACAATAACTATTCAGTTGTCAGTGTGCGCTTGAAACAACAGCCAACAACTTCCAACCGACTGAATTTTTTAATCACCGAAACTAAAAAGTTGCCAGTGTGCGGCTAGCCTAATACCTATATTATAAAAGATTGATTAAAATAAAATTCCAAAGGTTTCACCATACCACATGAAAAAGCCGTGTAGTTTGTTGGAATTATGCAAGGCTATTTGCAGTTTCATTATAATTTTTAATTAGTACGCAGTAAATTTGTATTTTGTATTTGTCATATATTATATTACAGATATCTTATTTGAATTATTTGACAGTTTGGACACAAAATGGTCATACATTCCAAAGAAGTATCAAAAAAGTCAATGACGTTTATAAAGTTTGACAAGTTGTCAGCGGTGTTTAGGAGAAAAGTAAACGGTGATTTGAAGATTTTATTTATAAAGTCTAAAATAATTTTTCACTAAATTTGTATTTTACTTTAAATTAAGTATATTTTCTACATTATGGTGAGTAATACAAAAAATAATTAAGAAAACAGCATATATTTTTTTATATAATTGAGGTTATATTCTACAAAAATTTCATAGTCATCTTAACTACAAAATTGTATCATAAGTAAGACTAAAGTTATTTAATCTATTTTAGGCTCGTCGGTATGATACAAGAACAACAATATTTTCCCCTGAAGGTAAGGAATTTAAATAATACCTATTAATATTGTTAAAAATATTACTTTCTAGGGAGACTCTATCAGGTTGAATATGCAATGGAAGCGATTTCCCATGCGGGTACTTGCTTAGGAATTTTAGCAAACGATGGCATTCTGTTAGCTGCAGAAAGACGTAACACAAATAAGTTACTTGATGAAGTTTTTACATCTGAAAAAATATACAAACTGAATGAGTATGACTTTTAATTAAAGTTTTTCATTAATTCCTCAAATTTTATGTTGTTTTTCAGTGACATGGTGTGCAGTGTTGCTGGTATAACATCTGATGCAAATGTCCTTACAAATGAACTTCGTTTGATTGGACAGAGATATCTATTTCAGTATGGAGAATCGATTCCTTGTGAACAGCTGGTGTCTTCATTATGTGATGTCAAACAAATCTACACTCAGTATGGAGGTAAGTTGGACACCTCTACATCTGTGGCTGCATTATAAAAACCAAAATTGGACTGTAAATACATTGTTTGCAGGAAAACGTCCATTTGGTGTCTCAATCTTGTATATGGGTTGGGATAAACACTATGGATACCAATTATATCAATCAGATCCAAGTGGAAATTACAGTGGTTGGAAAGCCACCTGTATAGGAAACAACAGTTCTGTAAGTTTCTTTTATATGTTAAAACCTTGTCAGAAACACATTGGTTACAGGCAGCAATTTCAAGTTTGAAACAAGAATATAAAGATGGTGAAATGACACTTAAAGATGCTAAAGAATTAGCTGTTAGGGTTTTGGTGAAAACTTTGGACATGGCTAAACTCACTTCAGAAAAAGGTACAAAATTAATTACTTTAAATATTATTTTCATAACAACTTTATACTTTTAGTTGAAATGGCAACGCTATCACGAATAAATGATAAGACAGTGATCAGAATTTTAAGCAATACTGAAGTAGAAGAACTCATTAATGAGTATGAGAAATCTGAGGCAGCTCTTGAAGCTTCCAAAAAAGAGCAACAACAGCAAAAACCAACTACATCTTAAGTTTTTTTGTCTTTTTTATTTCATTGCTTAAGTAAAACAATAAATTATAATTCAGAATGTAATATCTTTTTTACACACCTTAGCCCCAAATTTGTATTCTGTAAATCAGTGCATGTTTCAACTAAAATTTCACTAAATTTAGAAATGAAAAATAGTATAAGAGTTAGATTATGAACAAGTTTTATTCTTCAATTCCAGGTACAGTCATTACTCTATAAACATGTGCATATCTTGACCATTTTCATTTGGGGAGTGGGGGCAACAAAATAGAATACTGTACACACACCTGTTTACTATTTGCTTTAATTCCTAATAAATGTTGCCCTCTGTAAATACAACCATGTCTGTAACTCATGTATCTTCATTTGAAAGTGACATAGAAATGAAATGATAGTCTTATTTTGGGTTTCTGTTTAAATCAGAAAATGTATTTTTTATCATAACTGGTAAACAAGTTGAGAGTTACATATTAATATGCCATAATATAAATAGAATCGAGTTGATAATTACTGAATAGTATTATTTTAATTATCAAAATTATTTATAGATACTGTAAAACAAGAATATTAAGAACAATGATGTGTTTGTTTTAAAGTTCTGAACACATTTCACATGTGACTGTTTTCTAATTAACTTATAAGGGTAAATCCATTTATATTGTTTTCAAGTACAAGCAGAAGTAAAATGTAATAGTAAATTTATTTTATGGTAGTTGAATGTTTTTATTGTTCCTTACTTTCTATAATTCTGAGAAGTATTCTGTAGTCTGCGAGAAGGACCACATGATCATAGAAATCTTACCAACCTACAATACCACAGACAAAAGATATTAGGAAAGCCACAACAATATTACAGTTATGTTTTAGTATTTGCTTTAGTCTGCAAAATACAAATACCTACCAAATATTTTGTTTTTATGACAGTTCTTTACATGTAGGTCCCATATATAATATTCTGGTCATGTATTTCACCAAGGTACCAGGGGTGCCTATTATTTTCCACTTGATGATACAGAATTCACATAACTGTCAATAGTATCAAAAACTGACTTTATTATTGAATACAATATTGTTGCAATATAATCAGTAAATACCACATATCTTTCTTGCTACTACTATTTATATTCCTCAGATATTCATACTTCTTTTAGATAAACATATGCAACTAATAACGAGCGATTTTAGAAAATAATTAATATGATAGAAACGAAAGTGTACCTAAGATTGGGCCTTGTGAAACCCCAGCTCTTTTCCTAACCAGTTAGCACTTGACTGATTGTGCCCTTCATTTTGACAACTTGAAATTCATCCCATAGGCAGGTAGGTAGCTTTTGATAAATTTCAAGCATATAAGTACATCTTTTATTCTCACAGGATAAATTTTATAATCTATAAGAATGCATCCTATAGGGTAAGTTTACATCAGACATTTTTTTCCGGACGTAAATGTTTTGTTAGTGATAAATTCGCATTTCCTGTTTACTCTGACATAAATTGCTTGAGATTTGTGTACGATATTTGTCTCGAATATATCTGTCTAAAATTTAGAAAGACATGTGTGATAAAAGCATCAGTCATTTATATACCTACTATTACATATGATTATGTACACCATAAACTTCTCACAGTTTATCACAAAAAAATTGCCGCACAAGGAGGAGTTTCTTGGCAATACAAATTTATCTGAATAATAATATATGAAATTATAATCAAATTGTAAAAATATAAAGATTTGAAATATTACCATTTGGAAACAGCTCATCTATTCCCATCCAGTTTTTCTTTTATTTTTAATTCACCATTATATTTAAAAAAAATCAAACATTGATTGATTGGCATTTGATATATTAGGAATTCAAAAATATTTCAATAACAAAATCTTTTTTTCACAATATTTTTATTTAAATATTTCTCACTCTCAGGCAGATATACTTGCCACCTATATTACACTGAAGTGCATAAGTAAATAGGTAATTGTTTTGTCTCTTTTTTGATTTGATTAAATACATATTGTCTAATATAAAATAGAATTGAGTATATTTATTGTATGTAACTATCTTGATTGATGTTCTACACTCTTGCAGGGTTATTTTTTGAATATTATACAAAATTAGGGCAAATAAAGATATCTATCTATATATCTGCCTGTCATATAAAAGAGATATACATATGTGATACTTTTTTATCCATCAATAGCTTAAATTATTTGTTCCAAATAATAAATGCACACGAATTTTAATAAGCATTTATTCCAGTTTTAGATGATTACAAGAATTTGTTGAAGTTGATTTGATTTGATGAACTTGTTTGAGCAGAAGGTAAAGCAACTGAACTGGGATTACTGTAAGAAGCATTAATATCAAAAGTAGGAGTAATAGGAATATGATTAGAAAGTTGTTGTTCTTCTTCATTTATTTCTAATATCATTTGCTGAATTTTCCTCTTCATTTTTCGGCGCAAATAATCCGAGGAAAGATTTCTCAGTTCAATTGCAATATATTTGCCAAAAATGTCATACTGATCTTCTTGTTCATTCAATGAGTGTAAAGCTTTTTCTAGAATATAATCATTTTGCTGTGATCCTTTCTTTTTCTTCATTTTTATGTGTGGTTCAAGTTTTGCAGGTTAAGAGTGTTTTGGTGGATGTATTTCTCTATCATTTCTATAAAATGAAATGTTCTGTCTTTCTAATTGTATTTCATTCCCAAAGTCCACAGCATCCTGTAAATAAATATATTTTCCATTATGCACATATTTATTAATACAAAGGTTAAGAATGTTTGTTTACTACACAAGGAAGAAGTTCCTTGACAATGAATATTCTAGTAAATAATATATGAAATTAAAATTAAATTTAAAATCTACTGCTGTTATGTTTTCCACTGCTGATCTGCATGACAAACCATTTTGCAAAAACAATAAGGACTTGAAGTATGGCCATTTGGAAGCATAGATTTGATCTGTGCATTGTGTTTTTTTTTCTTTTTGGTTTTTTCAGTTCATTGTTGAACTGGTTTCGTAAATTATGAATTTTTCTCTTAATTTCATTTCACTAAAAAGATCTGGAATTTATTTTAAATTGCCGCTAAAATCATATTTGACGTTCCTAAGCCGGTAACGTTTGGTGACAGCTTCCGCTTTTGCGCAGTCAGTCAAACTGACGTCCTGTTCAGTTTCACATTAAGCTTATCGGCAGTTGAGTTTTGAGGTAGAGAACTAAAATGTCTATTATGTCGGCTCGTTTAGCTGCTTCTGTGGCTAAGAACTTATCTAAAAATGTTACCCAGGTAAGAATTTCGCCAAAATGAAGGCTAACAAGATTTTTTAAAACAATTTCAAGTCGTCCATAGTGCTAGGAAAATCACCGACATTGATGACATAATCACGATTTTCTATTAAAAACGCGAAAATTGGGTGCTCATTTAACATCTCCTGGATATCATTTGTGAGGCCCATAATTTGGTGTAATTTCCGTGATTATCTGATATAGTTCTTATGTTTCATAAAGTGATATTACATAACACCTAAGTAGCTGTTATATCAGCATGTTTACGAAGATTTTGCTTGGTTTCAGGTTGCAGGAGCAGCTTTTCCAGCCGCTTCAATCGCATCCCGTAAATTCCATGTTTCCACACAAAACCGCGGCGCCGAAATCTCTTCCATTTTGGAAGAAAGAATTTTGGGTGCAGCTCCAAAAGCCGATTTAGACGAAACAGGCAGAGTACTCAGCATTGGTGACGGTATCGCCCGTGTATATGGCTTGAAAAACATTCAAGCAGATGAGATGGTGGAATTTTCATCTGGTTTAAAGGTAATTTTTCATTAAAAACAATTTTAAGGTATTAATTTGATAAGCCTTACAGGGTATGGCTTTGAATTTGGAGCCTGACAATGTTGGTGTTGTAGTATTCGGTAACGACAAACTCATCAAAGAAGGAGATATTGTTAAAAGAACTGGTGCCATTGTAGATGTACCAGTTGGTGACCAAATTTTAGGACGTGTAGTTGATGCTTTAGGTAAGTAATACATATAAAATATAATAAGGTGTTACAGTAAATTTGGTTTTTAGGTAATCCAATTGATGGTAAAGGTCCATTAAACACAAAACAGAGGTTCCGTGTTGGTATTAAAGCTCCTGGTATCATTCCACGTATCTCAGTAAGAGAACCTATGCAGTCAGGAATTAAAGCTGTTGATTCACTTGTGCCAATTGGACGTGGTCAGCGTGAATTGATCATTGGTGATCGTCAAACTGGGTAAGTAATTTAATCTGATCAGCTTAATAGGGTCTTATATTTTTAAGTATACCTTCAAGGATAAATGGTAACCAGTTATATTTGCTACCCATAATCTCAGTAAATTTATATAATATTATTTACCATTTAATTGCTTATTTTCAAATAAATTTAATAAAAGTAAAATTCACTTTTCAAATGGTAATATTTTTTCTATATAAGCTTATAGGTGAGCTTATAGGATGACAGCATGAACAACATTTGTTGCATTGGAACCAATGGCTCATTTACATTTACTACCAGTACTTGGCATTCTAGTAATAATTGACTCTAATGTTACTGCTACATGGCTACTCTAATTCCTGTTGATTGATATTTTACTATTATATATGTTTCCACTATTTAACAATAATAGTCTTGCATTGACATAATCCTTACTTCATAACTATCAAAAAATTTTCATTATCAAGGTACAACTGGACAAAGTATAAAGGTTTTTCCTCACTACAAAGACTTGCCATTTTTATAAACAATATTTTTCTCAATGTTTACACTGCATGAATTCTTTGGCATGTGGCAGTTGTTGTTTTATATGATACCAATCAGCTTGTCAGTTCAGTAATGTGGTAAAAGGGGAAGCTGGCATGTCAGACTAACAAAAATAATCTGCTGTGGCTTCAAGCTACTGTCCTGCCAGTGGCATGCTGGCTGCTCCAGTGATTATCACAAAGCATTTACACAGTGTTCGTCATTGATATCATCATTGGCAAAGTCAATTGGCACTGTATAAATGAGTTATAGTTTTTTTAACCTACTTTTTTATTTATCAAACAATTTTTTTTTTGTTGGTGAAGGACAAAATTTAAAATTTCTTAATCCTACCTTGGTATTGCTCCACTTAACAATAATGTAAAAAAATCTTGAAACTTGGTCAATTTTCCACACTTTTGTACCTCAGGAACTCTGTTGAAATCACTGCTAAGCTTGGTGGGTCCCCATTTCATTTATGGCAGGTATGAGAGTGTAAATGTATAAAATATAGGGTTTGTTGAATTGTTGAATAGCATTAGTGTTTGCCACCTGTAAGCTATTAGACTATGAATAATCCACATCATTTTTATTATTGCTACTGTTCTTTTCTAAATTAATGCTTCTTTATTCTTGCTAATTTTCTCTTCTCAATTGTAATTTCTTCTTGTTATTTCTGTTTCAACGCCATAACATTTAGAAATTAATATTCCAGATTTACCATGTTTTCATTATCTAA
>JAVLUE010000071.1:0-20001 GCA_034190945.1 Octodonta nipae | reverse complement strand
AACTAAATTCTTGTGATTGAAGTGTCGCATCGTTCAGTTGGTTTGTTTTAGCCTTTAGTGAGGCTTATAATTCTAACATTGACGTATCGACTGAGCGATGCGACTACACAAAATCGCCTCGATACCACGAATTTATTTTCTAGTAAGGACAAAATGATTTTTTATGTGTTTCATAGATGACACAACGCAAAATGAGACGCAGTGACGTGAGTCACGGCGAATTTTGACGGACAGAGTGAATCACGGCGACGAACATCGCAAAACATACCGCAGTTTCATTGTGTCAAGCATAGTGATTTCTGCATATATTGAACACTTTGAACACACTCACGATGACAAACTGCTGCATAAACTCTGCGTTTCGCAGGTCACCGTGAGTATTATCTTCGTCACGTCACGCTGTATTGCCACTTATCGCAGTCGCATACATTAATGTGGATTACAAATCCTCGACATGACTTACGTCACGAAGCTGAGTCTCATTTTGCGGTTGGCCTAACGCGTATATCGTGTTTACGTTGAACATAGCCTAAGTAAATGTGACTATACAATCTATATCTTTTCATTTTCAGTTAATACCTATTCCATTGGAATATCAAATAAATTCCTCAAATATTTTGTGCTGAATAGCTTTTAAAGTTTATAATTGAATACCGCTAGTGACAGATGAGTTGGCATCGTTATTTTCTTTTCGTATTATGTATATTATCGCATCGACATATTTTGGAACATTATGGTTATTATATCATTCTTCATTTGATTCATTTTCTGTTGCACTTTGACAGATGTGAAAAAGGATATTCTCTAACAAACGACTGAGATGTTCCAGATCTAAATGATACATTTGAACCGACGTTAGTGATTCGAATCTTTTTTAACAAATCGATGATATGGAACAATGAATCCTTTCAGTAAAGATTTGAAATTTGACAGAGAGTGTTATTATTTGTATATCCTACAATAAATAGGTGCTTTTTATTTGTTTTCTCCCAATAGCGCCTTCTACTCACCATTTACGGTTATTAAACAAATTTCCATTAAAAAGCACCCTAAAAAATCTATGAATCTGCCTTTGTATCATGTGCATCAAGTGATTCGGTGTGACGATTCTGTAAAATTTCTACATGTTGCTACACACTTCGCTTTTAAATATTCAACTACACGTTTCAAATATAAATATTTTTCAGGCTGTAAATGATTTAGAGAAAGATTTTGACAAAAAAACACACTATGTATACACTTTGCATTCAAAGTTTTATAACATCTTGAGAAAGTATTGTCAAAAGTTAGTTTTGTATAATCATCAAAAATTATTAATAAACATTTTTTCAGAAATAGTTTTATGTACGGTAATTTTCTAATTTAAAGTAACAAAATCAAAGCTGGCCACCTAAACCTGGGAGGTTTTTTTATGAGCCTGATACACAATTATGGGTATTTTAATTAAGAAATCACTTCACATACTATGAATTTTAGATGCTATAAGTTCATGTGTCAGGTAAATATATGAAAATCTTGAAAATCCATTGTGAAGTTTATACAAATTAATAGCATGCCATGTACGTTTTCATATAATCAAAACAAATTTGAATTTTGGGAATAATATACAATAGTGATTAACTAATTAATTTTAAGAATATCTATCTATAAATAGAAATTATATTTTTGTTTGATAATAATATGTAAACCTAGTGATGTTCCTAGTAAACTTTTTTTTTAATTCCAATTTGTTTAATGTTTGTTTTTATTATTGAACCGTTACAAAAACTCAAATATACTCGTGAAATGTAATAGGTGCTCATTGATACCAATAACATTATATAAAATGTATTCCCAAAGCTTTAACTTATTCATATAAATAATTCTTTTGGTACTAGTCAACATTTTCCTTCTATGATAAGGAAACTATTGTAACAACCTCAATATATTGCTCGAACAATAAAATAATCTGTAGCTACAGTCACATGTTGTAATTTGTAGTTACTGTTGATATAATAAATATGTAATACACATATGATGTTTTTTACTTGTGAGCTTTACCACAGTTGATGTTGTTATGTAAAAACAGAACCAAGGGCAACAGTAAAAGGAAGTAAGCAACAATCTAATAATGAGAGGCGATAAGCTTGAGAATAATACCTTTGTGTAAAAATAGAGGAAGTGGTAAATATAATACAGCAGAACAAGTTAGAATAATCAGAGATTTAGTAGCGGTGCATTAGATAGAATCCGGAAGAAACATTGAATAATAATCCTGTGGAAAAATCCCATAGATTCGAATAAAAAGGTCTATAGGTACCTAATGTGCTTTTGTTGCTGTCAATCTACATATATACACCTAAACAACTGAAACATTAAGTTCTATATTTTCAATATAGCTGTTACAAATAGAACACATTAAATTCACTGATTTTAGAAAAAACAATTTTTTTTTCAGTCTTAGGAAAGATGTATAACTTCCATAATTATAATTGGAATACAATAGAAACGTATACATTCCCACAGATTACGTCCATATAGAATCCATTCAATTACAGCATACATTAAAATCCCATTTATTCCAATAAAGAAAACTCGCTATATTGGACTAGCAGATAGTGTCCGATAAGTTCAAAAATGTTCTTTAAATGGCAAATTTTTGTTCCAGTTAGACTGCATACAGACTATTACAATTCATTTTAGTTCTGTTTGCAATAGGGAATGAACTAAAAATGTTAAATTTCTGTCAAAGAAATGTTTTAATAATAATCAATTCAAAGTGGGAACACAAGTTTACATTTTAAAGTATCTATGTAGAACAGTAGAGTTTGTAGGTAGCCTGCAATACACAACTATCGTGCCAAGAGTAGGTAAGTAGAGAAGGCGATAAAGAGATTAAGAAGCTATTTCACTCGATTGGGAGCTGCAGGCAATGAACTACATATTGCACATAGCGCATTGGATACAAGCGAGTAAAATAGCCTCTTGCCCTCTTTTTAGCCTTTGCTATCTCCAGAAGTACAAGCTATATATATATATATATATATATATATATATATATATATATATATATGTTATATGCAAAATATATCAGCACTTAATTCACACAGTCGAGAAGTCAACGGAATTTAAAGCGTACATGACTTCTCAGGGATATCAAATTACATCTTGAATTATATGCAAACAACTTCCCGGAAACCTACACGAGTCCGTTTAACCAGTAAAAACGCTGACTTGCATCAGCACTTTTGTTAATGTTATAAAAGCAATTGGAAACGTTCTCGTGTTGTCATTCAAATAATATCATTTATAGCATTAAGTTATTCAAGTACTTTAATTATTTTAATTGTTCACTTTTAATATTGTATGTTTCTAAATAAATAATTTTTTTTAAAAAGTGAATTGAATCAAAGTGAATATAAAATTGGCGCAGTCAGTAGGATTGTCCAACACAGTTAGAACACGTGAATACTAACTAACTGTGGAGATTTCTAAATCATTGTGGACAAAACCTACTTGAAAAGGACAACAACTACCAAGTACTAGCAAGGGAACACGCAACCAGGCTAACCAGTGCTAAGTGACGCGGAGAACAGTCCGATGCGAGGAATAATAACGTAAGAATCACATAAAGTAACTATTTTTTATTTTGATTTTATTTTGAATGACCACCAGTTCTTTCATTTATATAATATTTTATTCCTCATAACCTTACATTCCTAAATAATTTTGAAACTATATATTTTACATAATCATATTATTTTATTTCCATTACTTTGATTTACATATTTCGAAGTATTCGAAACATTATTTCAAGTTTATTATTAATCTACCATTTATACATTCCTATTTCAAATTTGTTATTACCCTATTAAACATTGCTCGATATTGGATTTTGATAAACTAGATATTTACCATTTACATTTAAAACCTCAACATTTAATTTTTATTTATTGTGCGAATCTATACAATTATAAACATGGCCACTACTAGACAAGCAGCTACACCAACCGTAGAACCATATAAGTTATCTGAAATATTTGCCATAATTCCCGAATATGATGGTAATCCGATATTTTTGAATACTTTCATATGCTCCTGTAATACTGCTTACAGCATGGCAACGGATAATCAGCAAGTATTGCTAATTCTCCACATCAAAAATAAGTTACGCGGTAGAGCGGCTGAATTAATTAATTCGCGAAACCCTAGTCAATTAGCTGAAATCCAAACCCTCCTAGAAAATCATTTTGGAGATCCTCGGGATCTCTCGGCTCTCATACAGGACTTGCAACGAATGCGGCAAACTCCTAATGAATCCCCCCTCACTTTCTCTGCTAGACTCCAGACGCACCAAGCGAAAATGCTAGCAGCTATAAACAAACAAAATTTAACCATCAAAGAAAAGCAAGCGCAGATTGACTTAATAGAGTCAATGGCTCTTAATAGCCTCCTCACGGGTTTAGAGCCCAAAATTGGTCAACTCATTCGCGCTAGTGACCCGTGCAGTATTCTCACTGCCATTTCCAGAATTAAACGAGAACTACAACTATCACATTTAGAAACCCAGAAATTTTCAGGTAATAGAAGTTTCCAACAACCCCCTCGTAAACCAAATAACGGTCCACCTCCAAAACAATGCTCTTTTTGTAAACGCATGGGCCATTTAAGCAACGAATGCTTATTGAGAATGAGACAATTTCAACACAACCCGAATTCTAATCAGAACTATTCGAATTACCGCCCTCATTTTTCCAATCAACCTGCTAATCAATCTACAAATGTTAATCCCAGTCAACAATTTTCACAGCAACAATTTCGTCCATCTACCAGTAGACAACCCCAAATGTCTGGCAATTACAGACCGAACCCGAGTTTCTTTAAACATCAACAACGCCAACAACCAAAGACTCATCACTTGAACAATCTGCAATTCGGACCATATCACAATGACTATAACTACTCTCAAAACGAAAATCATTACACCTCTTTACCCGATGAGTACGGAAACGTACAAGATTATCACCCTAATGATTTCGAACAAAACAATGAACCAGAATATTTCAATACTGAACAGTTCTACGAATTTTATTCTGACGAACCTGATTCTTCTCAAGTAAATTTTCATTTGACCCCCACTCAGTCAGAACCCCCAGACCAAGAAATTTCAGAAATTCAAACCCAAATTCAGACAATGAATCTGGACGACTTCAGCCCCAATGTCAACTTCCCAGAACAGAACTTTCTGTAAGACCCCTTCTTTCCGTCAACTCAAAGAATCTTTATTATATTACTGACTCTTCAAACACCTATAAACTTCTTATCGATACGGGTGCAGGACTTTCAATTTTTAAACCTGAAACCTGCCAACGCTTCAAACAACGATTTCCCGAAAACGTAGTCATCCAAGGAATCACCGATCAGAAAATCTTAATCAACGAATCCACCCTTGTACCTTTCAATGTCGCCGACCCACACAAGGTATATATTTGCAACATCGACATTGAATTCGACGGATTACTGGGTTCAGATTTCCTTGAACACTATAACTGCGTTATAGACTTTAACAGCAAACAACTTGTCACTAATTTTAAAACTTTACCTCTCTACAAAGTTACGGATGATACTGTCATGCGTACTCAGAACCCTTCAACTTTCAATAACTGCATCCCGGTTAATACAATCTGTTTAGAACCCCGAACAGAACAAATATGTAAATTAAAATGTAACCTCACTAATACTGATGCTTTCCTATCATCTGCCGAAATAGAAAAAGTTTATCTTCCCCGTGCCCTTGTTAAAATTAATGAAAAAGGCGAATTCCTTACTTCAGTTTTAAATGCAAATGCGATCCCCAAGACTGTTAATTTCGACAATTTGGAACTCGAACCGATAAACAATTTTTCCGTAAACATTCTTTCTGAAAATTACTCTCAAAACTTGACCCAGCCTGATAGACAAACTACAATTATGGAACAACTTCGGTTAGAACATCTGAACGAGGAGGAAGCCGAACTTATTTCTCAACTTTGCCTCGAATATTCTGACATATTCTATTTAGAAGGTGACCAACTGACCTTTACAAACGAGATCAAACATTCGATAGACACTAATAACGCAAAACCCTCTTTCACAAAGTCATATCGGTACCCCCAAATACACAAACAAGAGGTAAAAAGTCAGATATCAAAGATGCTTGACCAAGGCATTATACGTCCGTCTAATTCGCCATGGTCATCCCCGGTTTGGGTAGTTCCCAAAAAACTAGACGCATCTGGTACCCAAAAATGGCGTGTCGTCGTCGATTATCGTAAATTAAATGAACTTACCGTTGACGACAAATATCCCCTACCGAACATTTCGGATTTACTTGACCAACTTGGCAAATGCCAATACTTCACCACCCTCGACTTAGCTTCCGGGTTTCACCAAATCGAAATCGATACTAAAGACATCCAAAAAACAGCATTCACAGTTGATAATGGCCATTTCGAATTTGTTAGAATGCCCTTCGGTCTTAAAAACGCTCCATCCACCTTCCAAAGGGTAATGGATAATATTCTTTTAGGTGTTCAAAACGAGAGATGTTTAGTCTATATGGACGACATTATCGTTTATTCTCCGACTATACATGAGCATATAGCCCGACTTTCTGAAGTTTTCAAACGATTGCGAAAAGCCAATCTAAAAATCCAACCCGACAAATGCGAGTTTCTTCGCAAAGAGGTCGCGTATCTTGGCCACCTTATAACTCCCGAAGGCGTGAAGCCTAACCCCTCAAAGGTAGATTGTATCTTAAATTTTCCCCAACCAAAAAACCCAAAAGATATCAAGTCCTTCTTAGGGTTAGCTGGTTATTACAGGCGATTCATCCCCAATTTCGCCAAGATTTCAAAACCTTTGACAAGATTACTTCAAAAAGACACACCTTTCCAGTTTGATTCAGAATGTGTCAAATCTTTTGACGAATTAAAAAGAGCCCTTACTTCTACTCCCATACTCATATACCCTAATTTTGAAGAGCCATTTATTCTTACAACCGACGCCAGTTCATTTGCTATCGGCGCAGTGCTCTCTCAAGGCCCCGTAGGTAAAGATTTACCCGTAGCCTATGCCTCCAGAACTCTCTGCAATGCTGAAACTAAGTATTCAACCATAGAACGAGAACTCCTTGCAATAGTGTGGGCGGTTAAACACTTTCGTCCGATAATTTTTGGCCGTAAGTTTTTACTTCTGACCGATCACCGCCCGTTAACTTGGCTGTTTTCTATAAAGGACCCTGGAAGTAGACTTGCAAGATGGCGCCTTAAGCTCGAGGAGTACGACTATCAAATAATTTACAAACCCGGCAAAGTAAATAAAAACGCCGACGCGCTCTCTCGCATTAAAGTTAACAACTTTAATGAATACATATCATTTCAAGCAAACAATCATCTAACACCATTTACAGTACTCCCAACAAACGAAACTGACGATGACTCACAAGAACCCCAGACGAGAAGTCCCATTAATCTCCAACAAATCTCCGAAGAATTTAAAACTTTTGTCGAGCGATATCAAACCGTCTCTCTCATAGATTACGACAAAATTCAATTTTCTAATTGCCAACTCTTAGACCGAGGAAACAAAAACATCCTAGTATTTCCCCAAGGCTCTCTCATGAAAAATTTTCACCATGACATCATCGAAGACATTTTTGAGGAAAATGCTGATTTCCGTACCCCTAGAGTAAATGTCTTTGCAAGCAAAAGTGTCAGAAAAAGACGCTATTACATCGTCCCTCTCCCTTCTGACCCAGAAATAGTCAACGAGATTCTTTTCGCATCTCTGTATAATAGTAGAGATGTGTTTACTGAAAATGAAGTATTCTGTGTTGAGAATAACATTGAACTGCCCATTTTGGAAATGCTTTTGTTTATCTTTTCCGAAATCGATATCAAATGGAAAGTTTGCCAAAATATCGTCCAAACGGTTGAGAAAGACCAAATACCCATCATCCTCGACAAATTCCATAACGGCAAAAATAATATACACCGTGGTATCAATGAAACTATTCGCAGAATAAAAGAAAAATACAATTGGCAAGGACTGACTAAGGACGTTGACAATTTTATCAAAAACTGTCAATCTTGCCAGAGAGCAAAAGTTTACCGGAAAAATCTCGACAGCCCACTTGTCATTACTGAAACCCCACGGACACCCTTTGAACGCGTCAACATCGATATTCTAGAAGTCCCGACAAAAAACTACGCATTAACTATCCGGGACGAACTAACAAAATTCTCTCAGGCCTACCCCATAACCGACAAATCCGCAAAAACCGTTGTTAGTACCTTACTACTCTATTTCCAACACTTCGGTACTCCATTACGGATACATTGTGATTATGGCAGGGAATTCGACAACACACTAATGAGAGATTTGTGTAAACTATTTGACATCAAACTATCTTATTCTAGTGTGGGACATCCCCAGTCAAATGGTTCATTAGAACGATTCCACTCGACCCTATTAGAGATGATTAGAATCCATAAACTAGAAAATCCTGACGAACACCCTTTTAACATCCTCCCTTATGCAATCATTGCATATAACAATTCTGTAAACAAAACTCATGGAATCACCCCTTACGAACTTGTTTATGGACATACTTTGAGTAGGACTCCAGAAACTCTCTACAACCAACAAGCCCTGATAACTAAGTACATCAGAGATCTCAATAATCGTATCTCTCACTATTATAAAATTGCCCGCGAAAGAACGGGAATCCAAAAACATAAAGCGAAAGTCAGATTTGATGAACACGTTTCTGAAAATCTCCCTAACTATCAAATAGGCGATAAAGTCTATATTAAAGAATCCCAGATCAAGGACAAACTCCAAAATAAATTCAATGGTCCTTTCGAAATCCTGGAGATTCACAGAAACTCCGCAACAGTACTAAACCCTAAAACTAACCAAAAATCAAAAGTTAATTTCGACCGAATGAAACCGTTCTCAGAAAGTTAATTTCTGTTTCAGGTTTTGCCTGCTGTTCGGGTCAGCAGTACCCCAATTTCAAATACAACCAATAAACAATACTTTAGGTATCTACTTCCATAACGAAGCAGAAATAACTGTATCCAATGATAAATGGACACTTTTAGTACACAGAAACATTTCTACACTAGAACAAGTATTTACAACAAATAACAGAATATTACAAACTCTTGTAAAAACTGTTAACTTCAATTCTTTTGCTATGAACTACTTTCGCGCAGACGTACAAACCCACATTAATCTTCTCAATCAAATTTCTAACTCAATCAAACAGAAATTTACTGACATTCACATGGACACTAAAAGACACAAACGAGGTATACTTGATGGGGCAGGTACCCTTTTTAAGGCAATCACCGGCAATTTAGACGCCGCCGACGGAAAATACTTTACCGAAAGCATAAACCGCTTAAATCAAGGCCAACTTCAAATCGAGAACTTACAAAAAAACCAAATAAGTGTCACCACATCCGTAATTAAAAACTTCAACGAAACTATCCAAAATCTTAGAATTGACGAGAAACTATTTAACGATAACATGATAAAGCTGGAAAACACTATCGGAAAAATTAATGATAAGGTCGCCTACGTCGAATCAAAACTCGCACTACTTGAAATGTGTGAAAAACTTATGGAGAATTATCTCTACTTAGAAGATAATTTAAATGATGTTTTAAATTCTATCACATTTGCGCGTCTGAAAATAATTCACTCTTCAATTTTAACACCAGAACATCTTATTACCTCATTACAGGAAATATCCCAAATTTAGTCAAAAGTAACCTTCCATTGGCTGTAAAGTACTCGAGCATCGCACAATATCTGGAAATTATTGAACTAGAGGCATTTCAAACATATACCGATCTTATATTTGTGTTAAGAATCCCTTTAGTCGAACAACATCCTTACACAGTCTTTCATTTATATCCTATCCCTATATACGATGAAAGAACAGGTTTACATCATATGCTATCCTTCACTCAAAAATATCTTGCAAAGAATGATGATTCTTTAATGTTTATTCCGATCAAAGACTTAAGTGCGTGTAAACCGTTATCCACTCGTAAGAAACTGTGCTCTGAACTTTACGCATATCCTATTGACACAAACACGTTATGTGAAGCTCAACTTCTAAAGAATGTCCAGAAGGTACCCGACAACTGTAAAAGCTCACTAATATTCACTCAAGGATACAACGTTCAAAAACTAGAACCCAATACATGGCTCATAATTACTTCTGAACCCATAAGTGTTACAGTGAATTGCGCTCAAACAAACCCAAAAACTCTTACAATCTCCCTCAACTCCATATTGACTCTTCAATCAGAGTGTAGTGCGTTTATAGGAATTACAAAAGTTCAAGCCGAATCTGGTAAACAAACCGGTGTTCTAGAAACCTTCCAACCAGTAACAGTGCCGTTCAACTGTTGCGACGCAGTGCCAGAAAAAATTATAATTCCTGAACTTCAGCCCCTGAAGCTGAACACGCTTAACGTAGAAGAATTAGACGTAGCAAATCACAAATTGGAACAATATTCCAGAGACCTCGATGGTCTCATAAACCAGCCGTTTGTAACCAAAAATATCTCTTGGTTTACCTATACAACCATAGCTGCTCTCATGATCATAACAGCACTCATCACCTTCCAAGCTGTCAAAAAGAGGATGGTAAAACCTCCAAAGGACTGCAATCCTGACCAGACTTCAGTGCCTCAGCCAAGACTCAAATTCTTCCCCAAGCTTAGGCCTGTTTTGAAAACAGAACAAAGGTTAGAGACGCAAGTTTAGGTATACCCTTTATGTTCTCTAAAAACACCATTTTTAATATTAATTTATATCATTAACTTTTTATTTTTCTACACATTATTTTTATTCACATTTCCTTTTACTTTATATTTTATTTTGATATGTTTAGGTTAAGCATTTAATTATTACTCGTATTATTTTATTGCTCATTTATTTTAACATATTTTGATTTTATTTTACAAATATCAATTTGATTTTTACCTATTACTTTATTTTATTCATATTTTATACACTTATTACTTATTATTCATACCATTCAAACATCATTTTATACTATTTTATGTTTCTGTTCCTAAAAGTTGATGTTATAGCATCAACTTTTGATATGTAAGGGGAGTTGTTATATGCAAAATATATCAGCACTTAATTCACACAGTCGAGAAGTCAACGGAATTTAAAGCGTACGTGACTTCTCAGGGATATCAAATTACATCTTGAATTATATGCAAACAACTTCCCGGAAACCTACACGAGTCCGTTTAACCAGTAAAAACGCTGACTTGCATCAGCACTTTTGTTAATGTTATAAAAGCAATTGGAAACGTTCTCGTGTTGTCATTCAAATAATATCATTTATAGCATTAAGTTATTCAAGTACTTTAATTATTTTAATTGTTCACTTTTAATATTGTATGTTTCTAAATAAATAATTTTTTTTAAAAAGTGAATTGAATCAAAGTGAATATAATATATATATATATATACATACTCTAAAAGGCCCTACAAACATACATACTTAATTCGTGGCTAGATCTCAGGAGTAGGGGCTTGAGACCTAGAGTCTCAAGTACCTTGATGCAACACACACTTGAGGCAATGTCATTAGGTATTTGGTAAAATAGTGATATTACAATTGCTGTTTTGAGGAAGATATAATGCAGAAAAATAGAAATAGACCCAAAAATTGGTTACTAGAAAAAGACAAATTTTCTCATATACAGTTAGTAAAGGATCTTCAACGGACTGAACTAAAAGATTTTTTAAATTATCTCTGTATGGATAAAGACATATTTTATTTTATTTTTTAATTTTATGTCACTATAAACACCACTAACATTTTCTAGACCTCTTCTTGGAATTTCTGTTTGTTATAAAACTTAAAATATCAAAGTATGAGTGACTCAGTACAAATACATCTCCACTAAATTTATTGATTTAGTCTTTTAATTTTTTCTGTTCCCTTCTGAAACTACATCACATATTTTATTCAGTCTCAGTTTATTTTTCTAGCAGCCGATCCACGTTTTTTTAAATTCTTATTCAAATATTATTGGAGATTCACATCCCATAAACAGGTCAAGCTTATATATAATGATATAAAATCCACCCAAAATATATGAGAGTGTTCAGTACACCATATAACTGGAGGCAACAGTCTATATCCTGTCGTTAGTGGAAAAGTTGTAGAGAATCATAAAATCTTTTAAATGAGTGTTCACAAATCTTGATTGGAGCATTTTTCAGAGATAAATAGGAAAAACAGGTAAACATTCATATTAAAAAAAATTCTTATTGTTATTGTAATTAAAGCTAGAACTCTATTCTTTCTCCTTATGATAGCTTATAACATTGGACTTAATTACATATAAACAGTAAACACTTGCATCAAGTAATACACTTTTATTATTGTACATCTCCATCTTTTATTACACATACTTTGTGGAGTTTCCATTTCTCAAATCTCCAGTGCAATAGGACAATACAATTCATTATGAGTTAAAAACAAAAACTATTAAGTTTTAATGAATTTCCATGTCTTCAGTATTAATGTTAAAATACAGCAAAATGCTTTTTCTTTACACAAGGATTTCTACTAATCACCTCATATCCTATCCACTTTAATCCTAAAAATTGATGTTATATCTCTTTCTTGACCATGGACATACCGAGGGGAAGTAGCTGCCCCTCTGGATCCGAAAAACCTGTCATGAGCCATGAAAGCCTCCCATAGATTTGCTGACCCCCCCCACCAGGCCAACTTTTTTTCTGATTTTCCCCCTCTCTCTAGGGTAGTTTTTTCTGATTTGTCCTTCTCTATAACAGGTTTTTTTTATTTGCATGTACCTATACCAAAAGCTGGGTACCCCCTGTTCTTTACATACCTTGTATATTTCTCTCAAGTCATAAAACTATAAATTAAAACAAAAAACAATAGGGTCAAATATATTTTTTTTAACATTTACCTAATGTTTGTCAGACTCCTCAAAGGTATCTATCTATCTACTAAGGTCTATTCAACAGCATGATTCTTGTGGCCACTTGTGGCATTATAGCCTGTGTAATAGACTTCAAGAACCATGATCTGATGTCAATTAAGAATGACATCCCAAAAAGTAAAAAATAATAATTACTAAATAAAATTACTATATTTTACATAATTTCAATAGAAGCAAAATATTTAACAAATATTCATAAATATAAACTTATTAAATAAAATAACAAATCAAAAGATTTTAGAAAAGTTGTCATAAATAATACTTTTAGTTAATGTGATCTTGCAATATCAGAAAAAAATTGTAAAATATCATCAATTGTAAATTCTAAGGCTACCATTGAACCAGGATAACACTGTTGTATCAAATCTTCCAACATCTTATATTGTCTAATGAATTCTTCTTGCATTGCTCTCCATACCACTTGCAACAAATTGCTTTCTTCAGATAAATGTTTTTCCACTTTCTTGTACAATGTTTCTAAACCTTTCTTAACTGCACTACCAGGATACTGGTTGATAACTTTTCTTAATTCTTGTTTGCTAAAGGCTAACTGGTAACTGACTTCAGATGCTTTGACACCACTTGCAACTCTAGCTTGAACACCTTCAAAGAAAGTGTTTAATTTCTCCAGTGGACGTCCAAAATGAAGTATAACATAAGCCTGCAGAGCATCATTATACTTTTGTTTTGCCTCTTTTCTTTGGTTATCTAAAACTGATATTTTTAATTGTGAAAGTAATGAATAAAGATGATGATAGTTTTCCATTTTGACTACTTGTGAGGGTGTCTTCTGATCATTTGAATGAACTGTTATGTATTCTATCATAGTATCCACTAATCGGGTATACCACTTCTCTAAATCTGCACGTCTGTCACTTTTTAGGAGACATTCTGCATTAGAAGTGAAAACTTCCAAGTTTGATACATAAGGTAAAATACCACACTTAGATTTTCTTGGTATCCTGCACTCTTTAATGGAATCAATTTGCTGTTGCATAAACTGATCTAAGGAACGCTTGACTTCAATTAACTGAGAGGCAAATGTGTTACTTAAGAATGAACTCTGTGCTGACATTACATGTTGGTTTAGTCTCACCAACACATACATACAATAAAAACTATCTTGTTTTCTTATGCAGTCTATTAGGAGATCTAATTCTGTTTTGAGACAAGCAAATAGGCTTCCCATCATAGTTCTAACATCTTCATCAACTTGCTTCTCTGCTTTTCTCTGGGAGACACCCTCAATTTGAATATCAATACCTCCATCTGGTCTTGAAACAGGACTGAGAACATCTAGCTGGAAGAATTTTACACAAAATTGCTGTTCTTGCATAAATACTGGTTCTAATTGTGTGAGAACTTGCTCAAGAACTGCATCATACCTCTTTCTATCTTGTGAACTTGCTTCAATTGTCCACTGATCCTTTTCTAAGCCTATAAGAGCATTTGGAGAAGGAAGAACATTGTTGACTGATATTTTGTCTCTTGCAGCATTAAAAAGGCCCCTCAAATCTCTGTCATATAATTTTCCCAAAGATGTTGTGTATACATCTTTTAGGGATTCAAAATGTTTTCTGTCCATAACCTTCAACCAATGCAATAATTCAGTATAAATATAAAGTTCTTTATGAACTCCACTGTGTTGTGGTAAAATCAGCCCATCACTATTTCTGTCAGATTCACCTTTGTGATTACCATAATGTATGAAAAGATTATTGAGTTGTCTGCTTAAACTTCTAGAAAATTTCTCCTTGTACTTTTCAAACTTCTTTCTCTGCTCTTGGACTGCATACATTTGAAGGAGAGCAGGATCAATATTAGCATTTGAGCACTTCTTTAGGGCCTCTGCTGCTTGGATTGCTGCTGCCAAGCCTTCTGAACTTGTAAAGTCTGCATCTTCTAATGTTTTTTGATATTCAGCTGGTAATTTAAGCTTGTTCATTAAATTTTCTAAGTCTTGCATTAGTAACTGATTGTTTGCATTTGCAATGGAAATCATTGAATTTTTCTTCTCCATTTTTTCCATGGTGTCCCTTACATGGCAAAGAATTTCATCATACATATCCAGTTGTTTTTCAAGCCTGTCTGCTTCATTTATAGACACTTCCAACTGTTGCATTAAAGACTCCACTTGTTCCTCAGACGCAAGCATACACTGTACATTTTCACCATCCAATAAAGATAAATCTCTTGCCAATATTTCCATGAATCCTTCTGCATTACTTATGGCAAATTCACATCCAGACATCAACTTTTTCAGATCTTCTTGTTCCTTATCAGTTATTGCTTGGAAATCCTCAGTAAAATCACTTTCCAGTCCTAATAATGGTGATGTAACAAATTTACTCTCTGGTGTCATAGCATCCTCAACAATCCAAGATCTAGGAACATTTTTAAATGTTGGTTTATCTTTCAAAATGTGTCTTGTTGAGTGTTTCCATACATTGTGTATAAAAGCATGTTTCTCCTTAGTATTAGTAGCAACCCATCGAAAGACCTTATCAAGATGTAAATCAAATTCTAAGGTACCTTCAGATTCATTATGACCATCAACACATTTTAATTCTACCAAAGCCCAGCTACGTTTTCTCTTAAAAGTTTGCTTATCCGTCTGTTTTACTTGCACAATGCTTATGTTGTAGGGCATCGTTGTTGTAATAACTAAGCAGAGAAAGGAAGTTTTCTTTTTCTTGAGATATTTGCTGACATGACAACAAGTGATTAGTCTCTCATCATTAGGTTGAAAAACATCGCTTTGTAAAGAGCGGAGTACGGTAGTTGTCATTTTGTATATAATCAGAATTTGACTTTAAAAGATAAATTTTAATATTTATATTGTATAAATAAAATTTATAAAAATTTGACGTCTTACTAAACAAACATAACCTATTAATCGTAATAACACAGAACAGTCAACAAGTATAAAACCATAGAAATATAGAAAAATACATTCATATATATATTTTTTTATGTATTTTTTTGTGTTATAACTTTAGAGCTTGTACCTTCTGGAGATAGCCTGCACTCTTAGAGCTTGAACCTTCTGGAGATAGCCTGCAGTGCACTAATGTCGTGGTAAGACTAAAGAGAGACAGGGCAATAGAGAGGGTAAGAGGCTATTTCACTAGATTTGAAGCTGCTTCCAACTTAGATCATGTACCTCCCACAGTACCTCCTAGATATACCCTGTCATGCACAAATGTCGTGGTAAGACTAAAGAGAGAGAGGACAAGAGGCTACTTCACTCGGTTGGGAGCTGCTTCCAATCAAATAGGTACGTTCAGCATGTTGTTCGTTGGCTGCTTCCACCCCAAAGAGCTTAATACGTAGAGTGAATTAGGTATGGGCGTTACTGTAAGTGGCAGTGTAATAACAATAGAAAGAGAAAGAAAATATCAGGGAGTGCTTGCTATGTCTCTACCCTACCAATAGTAGGCGTCACCACTGACACTGACCAATCAGGAACGACACGCTCATTCTCTATCTCTTTCTATTGATATTACATGAATTTCGCTACTTCACGTGCTCTACAGTATTAAACTCTTTGTTCCATCCACTAAGTGAAATAGCCTGTTACTGTTTCTATAGCTCTCTCTTTCTAGCGTTGCCACGATTTTGTGCTTGACAGGCTATATCTAGGAGGTACACGATCTAAGGCTTCCAATGAAATACGATCAGCATGTCGTTCATTGGCTGCCCACTAAGTGAAATAGTCTGTTACTGTCTCTATTGTCCTCTCTTTCTAGTTTTGCCACCATTTTGTGCATTCCAGGCTATCTCCAGAAGATACATGCTCTAAGGTTAAAACCTGTGAGTAAAACTCAGTAAAAGTAAAACTAACACATTCTCAACCTCTTTGGCCAAGAGAAGCGCCACGTGACGGATTGTTTAAAAAATGCTTTGTAAAAAATTTAAATCTTTATTGATAATCAAATGAATATTTGTTAATATTAAATAGTAGTTGTAGATGTAGTGGTACTGCCTTAACTAACACAACAGAGAAATGATTAATTTAACAGGAAGGGCTCATTTTCATGGTTTGTAATTTAATTTTCTGATTCTTGTTTTTTACTTCCAAATGAACCACATAAGAGTACTGATATTAAAGGTTCAGAAGGTGTTTTTCTTGGAACTTTAAAATTTTCATCTTTGTTTTTGAAATGTAAATATGTGTACCTAATGTACCTCTATTTCAGTTTATGGATGAGACGTTTCCAGGTCGATTGCCTGGCGGGGTTCAATTATTTGACTCTGAGATAAACTGACTTAGTTCCCCTTTTATGCTATCCAGTTTAAATTCTTATAAGATTTAGGTAATCGCATCATTAATGAATGCCAATAAAATTCACTCTGTTCTTTACGTTCTTTAATTCCTCTGAAAACAGCTGATGTACCATTCTTTGTATGATCTGTGCCAGTGTTGTTCCCGTCATTACCATCGTGATAGATCTATTACTTTTGACATAAGTCTGTTACTCTATTACACTACCCCTATATTCTATTACTTTCAACCCTTTCCTTAATTTCCTTTAAATCATATATTAAAAATGATTTGAAATATAAAAATCAACCTGGAATTTTGGCTTTCTTTTAAATTTCAAGATCGACAAACGAGAAATCTATGTACAACAAACAACAACATCAAAAAACACTATTTCTACATCAAAACATCTAGGAAGTTTTAGGGCTTCGTCGTCAAAATTGAGGTTATCACTTGTATTGTCATCTCAAAGCAAAAATCCAGGCATCATGCTCTGAAATTATTCAAATCCCTTTGGTTATTGTCGCACAAAATAAATTTGTCATAAGTCGCTCCAAAGTAAATTATTTCTGCAGGCTAGTAATGTCTGGTATTAAAAGCAAGAGTGTCGAAGTTGCAGTGTAAACAGTCTTTTCTGATAAAATTAGGTTATTCTCTATGAAATTCTACATAAGTTCATAAATAATCTCTAAAATGTAAACTAAAATCAAAGAATAGGTTTATTATTATTAGGTTATTATTATTTTCTACATTTTTTATGTAAAAAACTAACAAAGTTGCCTAAAATTTGGCTCAAAAGCCCGGGAAAACCTCTACTGATATCGCGCCATCTATACGTGATGGGGAGAAATAGAAGGTGTTACAGTCCTCTGTAAATCTATTACTATTTATCCGATATTTCTAGTACAACAATTTTTAGATCGAGAACAACACTGATCTGTGCCATTCGGCATTTACTAAGATAACACTTAGGTATGTTTTATGTATGTAACTCGAGCTATCTCTAATTACATTACTATTGTAAAACTTATATCTATGCAGTATGCTCAATATTTAGATAGACAATCCCCTCAAGGCAAAGGAAGACATCCTTTGAATGAAAGCTTTTATTTTCTATCTCCATATATGGGGTGGTAGGTTCAAAATGAAAATTATGACATAATAATCAAATATAAATTATTTATTCATTTTTGAAACTATCATCTACAATACAAAAAAGTGATTTTTATAGAAAAACGACAAATGATTATTAAAAAAATGTACATATAAATGAGTGAGTGAAATGTTACAAGCACTACTATTTTGAACATAATACTTAATAGTTAAGGTGTATACTTTTAAAAATACATGAATTATATAAAAAATAAAAAGGACAAACAAACTAAAATTATTTCAGAATTTGATTTCAACATTTTATGTTTAGACATATATAAATTATATTTAGATATTATATAAACAAGTACTTATTTCCATAAAGTTAAAAACACTACAATCTATAAAAGATTTACCATAAAAAAGCAGTATTTCCGTCTTAATCAGAATCAGTTCTGAAAAAGACGTGCAATTAAGAGGGCAGAACTAGTTAAATGAAATATCAATATGATTACACAGAAATATCACATTGTCTACTAGGTAATTCTAGAAATATCCATTAAACTGCCATAATATATCACGACTTTTACCTCTTTACAGGCCATTTGTAAATTTGGAACATGACACATTCGAATATTTGGACAAACTTCAAGAAACCACATGAATATACAATTTTCAGGATATATAATTATATTATCTCCGTTATTTCATTCACTATATTTAAATTTACAGATTTAATATGCTTAGACGTTATACTATATAAGGTTATTTCTACATTATTTTGTATTTTAAATGATGTAGGTACAAATATCCAGAAATGTGTCAAAATGGAAAAACTCATGGGGGCCCATTACAAAGAAAAAACTGAACAGTGAGAATTCTTTTTGGACATTTTAAAGAATATTAGAAGTTAAAAGAAACTGGAACAATCATTATGCAGAATTTATAAAATCCCATTCTTGTTCATATATAAGAATTTCTGGGACAGAACTTAGGCTAAGACTGCAAAATGAAGTAATCCTTAAAATGTCGAACAAGTAAAATAATTCTGGGTATAGTAGAGCACAATGGAACTTGAGAATGAATATTCACAATTAAAAAGCATATATAGAATATGATAAATTTCCTTTTTGATTTTTTTTTATAGTAGAAAAGTAATGGTGATATTTTTGACATAACGTAAATTTGGAACTTTAATATACATAAACATTAAAAGAAAAACACGTTTTTTAAGTTACTGTTTCAAACTTTTCAGATCCTATGGGATATAATGGAATATTGTTTAATTTCTTTTTTTTTTTGTGTTACCGTATGGTCCAAAAAAAGTGACAGTGAAACTCAAGTAGTAGAGAGAAAAAACTATAGCTCAGAGAAGGAGAAATTAGTTTGTGAACTGCTGTTGAATTCAAAGAAGTCAAGTGCGTTAGTTGCATCAATATATCAAAAAATAGCAAAACCCGGAAAAGAAATGTAAATGATACTTAACTATTGCAAAAAATTGAAATAAATTGTTCGTTCCATTGTACCCCCGTCCCTACTGTAAATATTGGATATTACACTAACACTCAGAATAAGATTTGTATGGTTCTTAATATTTATTAAAGT
>JAVLUE010000070.1:0-53029 GCA_034190945.1 Octodonta nipae | reverse complement strand
ATTAATCTCATCCCAAGGTCTATCTAGGCCATAGGTTTGTGGGAAGAAACTTGACATAAAAAACAACGATATTTAGGTTTACTCCATGATGGTTTTTTTAAAATTATTTTATTGAAATTATTCTAACCGGTTTCTATTTCATTTCTATTAACCGGTTTACGGGCAGATCACCATACAATACCATACAATCAAAGCTCCGGCTTCGAATATTTAACTAGAAAAAAAATTTGATGACGCCTAGCTGTCAGCTCCTGTATGGAGAGATTTACATTGGGACATGCTCCAAATAAAAATATAAGCACTTAACACTTAATCCGGTTAAACCAGAGAAAGAGAGAGAGAATGAAATTAATCGATTAATCGATTATCGTTATGTGAATCATAATCACGAATATACCCATTTATTTGATTTTGAGGGTTTGTTTGTTTGATCAAGTTTTTGTTTCTAAACCAGACCAGACCCGAATCGGGTAACAGGAAGACAGAGAACAAGGTTTGAAACAAATTGAATGGCGCCCAATAAATAAACACGTTCAATTGTTTTCAAAAATGATTTATTCCTATTATTTGTTTGTGAACACAACACAACCAGAGTCTGTTCAAATTCAAATCTCAGAACAGAAACACATCGGTTTGATCGAAACCAGAGAGAGAGAGAGAGAGAGAGAGCAGGAAACAATTAACTCGATAACAACGTTTGTTTTTTCGGTTCTCAGTGTTTGTGCTTGTTAATCTGGTCACATATGGCTCCCAATGAAAACCAGAGAAACAGAGAAATCTCTTGAAACAAAGTATTTGATTAATCAATATTGATTTTGTCGTCGCTGTCGGCGTCGGCGTCGGTGTTGTTGTTTTTTTTTTGCCTAAACAAACAAACCCGAAACAAGGAACCATAGGGTCCATCCACTGGATTCTATTTTTTAATTGAATTTCATTTAAATAAAATTAATATTCTGGGTTTAGACCCACCACCATTAATTTTTTTTTCTAAGGACATCGATATTTATAAAAAAAAAATCGATATAATCGAACAGTGTTGTTACCTAGATTTAATGATTTTTCCATTTTGAGAATTTGATGAAACATCGATTTCTCATTCTCTAACAATATATTGATAGATAGATGAGCTAATATCGTTTTGTTTTTTTTTCCTCTTTTGCTAATCATCACCCAAGCACCGAGCGATATCTGCAATTAATAACCGGGAGAAGAAAAAAAAAACAAAAAACAAACCCGAATTAAAGCAATATAATCGACCAATTTATTGAATTTGTTCTTGGTTACAGGCTCACCCGATTGTCTCACTCTTCATGAATTATAATTATTCTGAAAATAATTCGGGTTTTTTTTCGGGTTTTTTTCGGGTTTTTTATTTTGGTGTAATGTGGTGTTCTATCAGTTGTTCTTTTAAAGAAAGTTTTTTCTCGTTTAATGAAAAATTTATTAGTGTTGTTAATTTGGATAGGGTTTTTTTTTCTGGGTCAATAAGAAACATTTCCAATCAAGAATTTCTTCAAATTTTTCTTTTTGATATCAATTGAAAACCATCGAGAATCCATCCATTAATCTCCCTTGGACCAAGTAAACTTTTTCTTTCTCGGTGTCGGGAAAAGAATTTGTGTGTTCAACCGGTCAGTTGGTTGGCCAGTTGGTTTACCAATTGGTTTGCCATTGGAATTTTCTTATTAATCCCTAATTATGAGCAAATAAAAAAAAATTTATTTAATCAAAAAAACTAGCTACTGTTTGTTTTTCGGGTTCCGTTTGCTTTTCGGATTCCGTTTACTTTTCGGGTCCCGTATTTTTCTCTTCTCCAATGTTTTCTTCTTGAATTTCTAAAATGTTTATTAAGATGTTTCATTCTCTCTTCAGAAAAAATTTTTATTTATTTATTTATTTGTTTGTTTTTATTTCAGCTGGTTCCGGATTAAAAATCATAAATTTTTTTTTTTTGTTGGCGTCAATAAGAAGAAAGAAGCTCTTGCCCGCTGTTCCAATTGGAAAAAAAAATGGGAGCCAATTGTACAAGCTTGGTGACAATGGAACCAACGGTAATTTTGCCAGCTCTTTTTTTTTTAATGCTCGTTTGGCCAAAAAGTTTCTCTCTGTTTGTTGGATTCCAAAATCAATTTATTTAATTTTTTCAAAAAAGAAGAAAAAGAAAAACTTTTTCTTTCAGGTTTGAGTTTTACGCACATACTGACCATTGGTCATCGCAATGATGATAATGAAAAATTTAAATTTTTAATTTTGAAATTTTTTTCTGCTTGTCAGCAAAACTGATTACATTCTGATTGTCCTAGATCCACTACGGATTGTTTCCGCTTCAATGAATTTTTTTTTTTTGTGTTTAGACATTTTTATTCAATTTCGAATCCAACAGAGTTTTTCGGAAAAAAATTCTCTCCCTCTTCCTTCCCCTTCTCTTTTTTGTCGTTCATAAAGTTTGTGACGAAAAAGAATAATTTGCCTCAAAAAATTTATTCTCTAGGTTCGATTGAATGGCAAAATCAGGATGGAAACAAATGGAAACATCAAGCGGTGGACAGTGGGCAGAAACAATCGCCAATCAACATCGATACCTCTTTGGTTCAGAGCGACACCAAACACCAACAGACACCACCACTGCGATTGGTGTTGCCAAATTTGATGTCGAATTTGGTGATGACCAACACTGGCTATGGTTGGCGCCTGGATATACCAGAGATGACAGCCAGCAAAACCGGTAAGTTGAGCCATTTTTGATGGAACCAATTTTTATTTTCGAAAAAGAATTGGTTGGTGGGCCGTTGAGTGGTCACATCTATCGGATGACACAGTTCCACTGCCATTGGGGCCAGGATATTCAATCGGGTATCTATCTGATTCCTGGATTCCTAGTTCCCAAAAAAAAAATGATTCATAAACTTTTAAATTTAAGGTAGCGAGCACACTGTCAACGGGCGAAGCTATGCTGCCGAAGTATGAACACCACCTTGTTGTCTTTACAAATTTCTGATCCAAATTTTTTTTCCTTAATTCCATAAAGCAGCTACATTTCGTTCATTGGAATACCAGCCTTTATGGCACTCCGGCCCTGGCCATGACCCAGCCAAAAGGTTTGGCGGTAGTGGCCGTATTCATTGATATTGGCTACCAGGTCAACCAGGAGCTGGAGAAACTTTTAAAACAAATCGATGCCATCATCTACAAGGGCGATAGAAAAATGATGGACGAACATATCGATCTAACCAAACTGATGCCCGGTAAGTTTATTATGGAGAGTTTCGTTTGATGCTATCTGTTTGATCACACAGAGCTCATGCTCCCACACACACACACACACACACAGAGTCTAGGAGTTTTTTTTGAATAATAAGAGGATTCTATCATATAATAATAGAGACTATTCTATGCTTTATCTTCTAATGTTAAAGCACCAAGAACATTCTATTCTGGATCCCTTTAAAAAAAACAAACACAAAAATTTACATTTTGAGTTCCAAAATCATCGAATTATTGGGAAAAAATAAAACTCGATTATTCTGTTATTTTGGTAAATGCGTTAAAGATAGTAGAATTATTCTTTATTGTTTGTTGTTGTTCTATTATTATTAGTTTATTATTCAATGAACTTATGATACAAATGGAAATCAATCAATCAATTTAACACTTTCTGTTTATCTGTTTTGGCAGACTATTTCCAAAAAAAAAAAAAAAGTTTCTGGAACAAAGTTCCCAAAAAAACTGGATCTTACTGGAACTTTCTTCCCTGATTGAAACAATCAAACTAATCGGGCTTTAGGATCCAAACTTTTTTCTTCTAAATGTTGTGTATTTTGAATGTAAAGTTTTTTGAAGCTTAGGTTTTAAGTTTTTTGTTTTTTCTAGGCCCTCAGGGGACAAACACACACCGACACACACAGGTTCACTAACTACCCGAGTAGAAAAAAAAAAAACTTTTTTAATAAGTTTTTAATTCCTTTGCTGTTTTTCTTCTTTTATTTTATTTTATTTTTTCCTTTTGGCCCTGGCAAAAGCAAACAAATCGTATTGGACGTATTATGGTTCGTTGACAACGCCGCCGCTATTCGAATCGGTCACCTGGATCATCTATACGACACCGATCCATGGAACAGTCGAACAAGTAAAAAAATCGTTTTAGTTTACTTTTATTTAAATGAGGATTTATTTTTATTATTATTTTTTTGGGTGCTAGTTGTGAGACACTGTCCCGAAACAATGTTCTACCATGCCTAGGGCCCGAGTTCGGGTTGTTTCAGAGGGTTTTTTTTCTGTTTTTTTTGTATTCTTGTGTTTTGCTCAGTGTTAACAACCAAACCGAAATCAGTTTCTCAAATAAATCATCACGTTTCTCGAAATGGATTGGGAGATCTGGTTTTGGGAGAGTCTAGGATTGTTCTAGAAAAATCCTTGGATCTCTCCCTTCGAGACAACAACAAACAGCTCTAGCCCATCATCCAGTGTTCTAGTGTAAAAAAATTGAACAAGAGCTTGAATTTCTTTCAAATTTCTTCGATTTTCGATGATGTCGAGATTCTAAGAACACTCTGGAGAGTTGGAACATGAGAGAGCTGTGAATGCTGTTGTGATGATGAGGATATCATATTCCATACGTCAAGCATATACAAATATTTTAGAATAAATATTTCAAATACCATTCGTTTAACATTGAATCCCGGGTCTTCCCAGGCCCTAGCCTATTGAGTGTTTTTTTTTTTTTTAATTAAACAATCCATTGTTGATGTTTGATATTTGTGTGGTGTTGTGAATTTGATAATTCATTAATGATATTACATCATCTCCCCGGTAGATCTAGTGTTCTCTCTTTGTCCCCTGTTGTCAACTGTTGGGAAGGGGGGGGATGATGATGAATATATTAATGAAATTCTCTACCTGATTCTTTACCCGATTCTTTACCCGATTCTCTATTCGATTCTCTCCTGGGCCCTTCGTTAGGGGCTTTTGTTTTTTCCGATTAGTTTTCTCATTTTTTTTTTGAAGCATTGTCTGTTGACTTTTGTCAAGCTGTTTTGTTCTTTAGAATTATCATTTTTTATTTCCAATAAATTGAATTAAATATCAGACAACAAGAAGATGTTTGTTTTGAACGAAAAAAAAAAACCTGAAATGAAACCTTGTTTGTTTTCGTTTTCATTTTTTTTTTTCATTCTTCTTCTTCTTTTTTTCCGAATTGATAGATTGCCAAATTCCGTCAACTATTCTACACCGATCAAACGGAGAGCATGTACGGTGGACGATTGGTGGAGAACTATCGCCAAACCCAGCCACTCAACGAGCGTTTGGTTCGATTTGTTCGCCTACCAAACAGCTAGGATCCTTCCAATGGAACCAAAGATTGTATTCGCTTTTTCTTTTCTTAGGTTTCCTTTTAGGAGGTGTCTTGCCTAGGTCTCTTGAGAAAAAAAATTTACATAATAATAAGGATCATCATTATTATTATTTCGAAAAAGAATATAGTTATGTTTAACGAATGAAAAAATAATCATCGTTTATTTGTTTCCATTCGACTAAAAGTTTTTTTTTTTCCATCATTAAAACGTTTCGAATGGGCCCAACAAACTAAAGGCCTAATATATTGGCACTTATTTTATTTTTCCTAAATAAACATTGCTGGATATTCGAGAAAATTAAAAGTGAAAAATGCTTTGAACGATTTGTGTCCCATTCTTCTTAGTCAACCACCACAAGACCCCAAAAATCCAAGAATTCAGGACCCGGTTCCAGTTTGGCAAGCGATGATTTTTTGTTTCTATTTATATTAATAACCCAGAAAATTTATAATGAGTTCATAGCTTTATTTATTTCTGGTTCTCTAGACCCGGAAAAGAGAGAAAACTCGGTCTTCTTGACACGAACTCAGTCCTTTAAACGAAAAACTTTGAATGGCTTTAAGCTGATAGCCGAGCTCTCCATGAATGAGTTTCACTAGAAGAAACCGATCAGTTAGGGCTTGGACCTAAGCCCTAGTTCTTTCCGCTCTCTTTCTCTCTTTGTTTTTTTTTTTTTTTTGGGAAATCTTTTCTTGATAACGGGAATAATTAATTTTTACAGCTTATTATTCATTTTTTCTTCTTTTAATGATTTATCACAGTGCTACGAGTAGAAAATTTTTAATTTTTTTCTTCTTGTCACTGGGTTTGTGTGTGGGCACTTCTATTAACCTCTCTACTGCAGTGTTTTCTTTCTACCCCCCCCCTCTTCCCCAGTCTTTCTCAAGATTAATTTTGTTCTTTTTGAAACTCTCTGGGCCCTTCTTCTTCTTCTTCTCCTTCTTCTTTGGGCTCTGATTAAATTTAATGCGATTTAATTCATATTTTTTTCGAAATCAGATACCCGATTTACATTGTCACAATGATAAAAACCTTTGGTCCCTAGGTGTCCGTAGAGTCTTCCGTCCGACAAAGGCAGAGGAGAAAAATTCTATTCTAGAATCCAGATCTATTTACTATGTGATGTGTTGGGTGGTTGTTTGGTACGGTTTAATTTAATGATAAAATAGTTTTTATTAAAAATTTAATGAATAATTTAATTATTTATTTAAATTAATTTTTAAATCTTCTACTTGCTTGAATTATTCAGAATTTTCAATTGAATTTAGTCGAAATTTTTTTTTTCAATGGCACGTGTCAAAGCCCAAACCCTGCGAGTTTCTCTCAGGCAGTAAACAAATAATCAAATTTCCGTTTGGACAAATGTTGTTTCGATATTTTTTTTCCCCAATGTTGTTTCGATATTTTTTCTACTCCGATGTTGTTTCGATATTTTTTCTCCCCGATGTTGTTTCGATTGAATGTAGATCGATTTTTTTTTCATCGATTCTCTTGACAAAGGGTTTTCTGGTTACTTCTCTGGTTTTTCTGGTGATTTCCTTTCTTTTCTTTAAATTTTTTCGAGTATGAATAAGCAAAAACAAGTAATAAATTTATTGAAATTGAAAATCTTCTTGTTGAAGGCATCTAAACAGTTGATAAACAATTCCTTGAAACCCATCATCTTTAGGCAGCCTGGAAATTGGAAAAATTTGAATAATTCATCATCCCATTCGAGCACAATTATTTTATGTTTGCTTTTATGCCCTGTGTGTATGTGTGTGCGGGAAAGTTTACTAAAATAGATTCATAGCGTTTAGCATAAAGTCATGAACCAAAACAAAAATTTGGATTAGTTTTTAAACTTTAAAAAAAAAACTTGTTTGTTTACATCATCATGTTGTTGGGTGAAGGTTTTGGCTTCCCGAAAATTTCAACAGAAATCGAACAAGAGCTCGATGTACATCGAACAAGCTCGATCGATATAAAAACATCGAACAAGCATTTCGATATGCAAGTGAACAAACGATTTGCATAAAAATTTTTAGGCAAACAACAACAACATTTCAAACAAACGTCAGACAAACAAAAACGAATTAAAAAACTAGCATGAAATATTTATGAAACGATTCTTTGGCTGATTTTTTCTGCTTTGTTTTGTTTCTGGCTTTTAAGTTGAACAGGATGGTTTGGCGTTTTAATGGAAAGATTTTTTTTTTTCTTCAAAAATTTCAATATTGACTTGAATAAAATAATATAGTTACAACACAGAGTAGCATTCAGAACACAATATCAATTAGCCAAGAAGCTGTTTCATCAGAAAGAACTTCTCTATGAAATTCACAAAATTTATTGCTTTAAAAAATTTGAATAACCGAAAAGTTGGGTTTTCAACATCCTAACCAAAAACGGGTTCAAATCAATGATGATGCATTTTGATTTGTTTCCACTAGGAACAATATATTTATATATAGAGTTCCATGATGATGATAGTGACTATTCATTCTCTTCTAACCTGGCTAGGCCCTAGAACTCTCAAAGCAAAAGCTTCTCCATACAAAACCTCTCGATTGCTTTGATAAACTTGAAAAAAATTTTTCTTGGAACTCGAAACAATGATTGTCATTGAAATTGAAAAAAAACCTGAAAACTTTCCAAAGACAATAGCCTGACAGCAACAACAACCAACCAGATCCTAGACTGGGTCCCATTCACAAAAAAAAACAAACTTAACGTCAAAGCCAAACAACAGAAATGAATTAAGACCCAAGAGCAGGATATTTTAAAATTTTTTTTTCTTCTAAAAAAAAAAACTGAAGAGATTTGAAGTCATTGAGTTTGGTGAAAGGATCCCATCAAACCAGAAAGAACTGATCAATCTGATTGATTTCAATTTATTAGTTTCGAATCGAGAATTCTGATCAAACTCGGTGGAGAGAGAGAAAAAAAAACAGAAAAATCATCAGAAAATAATAATATAATAATAACCGAGATGACGGGATAGAACCCGCTTTTGCTGATCAATTTAATTTTTCGGCTTTCTATTAATTTAAAATTTAATAAATAAAAAAAAATAAAATTTCATTAAAACACTTGAGACATTTTATTTTATTTATTTTGAAAAGATGAGAACCTTGAAACAAGATCCTGGCAACAAAAAAAAAAACCAAGAAAATCTTGATCAAGAACCAGAATTCTGGTTTTTCTTTTACCCCTCCTTCGCTCCCCCCTCTCTCTCTCTCTCTCAATCCATTAATGATCCATTTGAGGAACTATGCTCAAAATGTAAGGCAGTGAAGCCAACTTTTCTTTCGGTAATTGTTTTTCGGTGTTTTTTTTCCCGAAAAAAAATAAGAAGCAAAAGCTTCTCAATAAATTTGAATCGATCACACGGTTATTCTTGGTTGCGGTTTTTTTTCTGGCATAAAATTAATTATTTAAGATAAACCCAAAACATGAAACCTAAAACCGGGTTGTTTGAATGAGTGAGAATACTTGAAAACTTTATTACTTGAAAAATTTTGGTACAGTCGAAAGTCAGAATAGAATCAGAAAAGAACCAGCTTTTGCAAAGGCGTCATCACTGAACAGTTATTAAAAATTGAAAAATTTAATTTTGAAGAGAGAAGTCCCATCCGTTGGAACGATTCGGGTTTTTTTCTTGAGCTGTTTTTTTTTTGTTGTTGTTTATTGAATTTCATTTCACAATGTTGAAAACTGAAACACTGTGTTTGTGTGCGACCCTAGCCAGAAAAGAGAGAGAGAGAAAGAGAGAGCAATTTTTTCCTTAGAATAAATTTAAATAATTGATTTCTTTCGATATTTTTCTCTCTCTCTCTCTCTCTCTCTTTTCCACTGTTCATCACCATTCAATTGAATGGCCCTAGAATGGTCCCAGAATTCCCCAAAGAGATTTCTCGAAAAAAAACCAAAAATCTCAAAAGAAATCAAATTATTATTATTTGTTGGTTTTAATTTTCATCTTCAAAAGTTAAAGAGAGTTTTTCTGGTTTTGTTGTTCTGAGTTCCAAAGGGAGAACAGGTTTTTGATTGCATTAATCCTAGAGCCCAAAGACACACACACACACACTCCAACAGAGAAAATAAATAAATAACTTGCTAAACTAATTCGATAGACACCATCTTCTTTGGTCTCTAGCCTAGATTTTCTTTGATCACCAATTGATTAGGCAACTTGAACAATAAATCAACTATTAAATGATTGTAACTTGAAAGTGAAAAAAAAATACAATTCAAACACAACTTACTGAGATGATGACAAAATTACGATGATAAAGTAACCACCACCATCACCACCAGAGATTTCCCGGAACGGTTTGGCCTTTTAATCTAATTAGATGGTTGTTTTTGGTCGATTAGTTGGCTGATTGCTATCTTATTTTCATTGAAAATTTTAACGTTGTGGAAACTTTTTTTCTTCAAAATGTGCCGCACCCTGAATTTTCTTCTAAATAGATTTAAATCTAATTAAAATTGAAATGAAAAATCTTACTATGGGTGATATATAGGCAACAAACGGGTTGTCGCAAAAACTTGGGCGTCAAACCAACAACCCAATTTCAAGGAATCAAGTTTCTCAAGAGATTCGAAGCCCAAGTTGTTTTGTTTTTTTTTCAGTTGTCATTTGTTAATTTTCTTCAATGGATTTTTTCCTTTTTCCTCGAAAATGAGATTTCTGTCAAAGAAAGTTTCAAAAAAAAGTTTCTTCCTGCTTTAAACATTTTTTCTATTTTGTTTATTGTTGTTTTAAAAGAATAATTCACCCAAATGGCTCACATTCTAGGAAAACAGAAGAAATAGAACTTTTGAAACAATGTTGAATCCTAAAGCCACTAGAGGACACTAGTCTCAAGTGTTTTTATTGTGTTTGAATTCCAAGTGAAATTCGAATTTGAAATTCGAATTTTTTTTAAGCAAACACACACACACAATTTACGCAATTATTAAAATCTATTGCTTACATCGAGGGAAAAAATGCTCTGCAAAAATTATGTCGAAGCGATTAGAATGGCTAGCCCATGTGGAAATCGTTTCGAAATTATTGGTTGCTATGAAGGTTTGCATCAAATCAACCGATCCAAACAATGGTCCCAATCAAAAGAGTGGATTATTATTTCAGAGATTTCATTGAGTAATGTGAAAATTGTTAAAAAAACGGCTAAATGGCTAAATTCTTATCTATCGAAGACCGAAAACGACACTATAGATGATTTAATTGAATTCGAAGAGAAGTTCAATTCGCAACTCTTTCTCTGTCCTCAAATATTTGGCAGTATGTTTCGAATTGTACTCATTGAAGTTCATGTTATTCAATATTTTTTTTTTTTAATTTCAGAATTGACACTTTTTACTCGCCAAGTTTATCGCTATCTGATCGATGCTGTGAAAATTGGTTCACTGATTTCTTATACCGATCTGGCTCAGGCCATTGGCCATCCAAAAGCTCAGAGAGCTGTTGGCGCTGCGTTGAAACGAAACCCGTTGCCGGTGCTCATTCCCTGTCATCGGGTGATTAAGAAAACGGGAAACATTGGTGGTTATGGTGGTAGCCACAATGATCCGCTCAAGAATTGGCTCATCAATCATGAGAAAAAATTCAGGCTGATCCTGAAAAAAAACGATGATTGATTGGTTGATTGATTTTTTAAAATCCAAATTATTTCATCTGTTTAATTTGTAGAGTTTTGTAACCATTCCTTTAAATTTTATTTCAAAAAATCCATAAAAGAAGATTTTTTTCAAAAACAAATTTTTTTTGCTGTTGTTGGTGGTGTTGAAATAGCCTTCTCAAATTCACGTGTTGTGGATTGTTGTTTTATTAAAGAATTGTAATTCCAATATCGAGACAGAATGAAAAACAAAAACACATCTCTGAAAGAAGTCTATCGAGAAGAGAAACGAATTGAGGATTTCTTCTCCACTGGTGGTCGTGGTGGGAATCGTATCGGTTTGGAGAATGATACTGGGAAATTGATTCTGACTCCATGCCATCAATCAGTGAAGTTTGTCGAAATCAAGAGTGGACGCCCAGTATGTTCGGTTTCAGCTGCCGAACTACAAATCGAAGATCAACGTGAAGATTTTATGGTGAACTTTGATTATTGTCACTCGAAATTGATTGTCATCTATAACAGTGGTTTGCTTCGGCATTGGCGCATCGACATTGAGCTTGACAATGATCAAATCACTCGTGTTGATCATGTTCTGTTGCGTACATGGAAATCGTTGCATGTTGGTTTAGTCGCCAGAGTATTGTTGGATTTGACTGGAACTTTGGTCGCTACCGGAGGCTCAGATGGTACCATCAAGATATGGGACATTGTCAACAATTATTGTACACACAATTTGAAAGAAGCCCAGGGTGTCATTTCAACTTTGATATTCTCGCCATCAATCACTGAGAGTTGTTATTTTCTACTAGGATCTGGTGATGACTATGCCATTCATGTTTGGAATTTGATGAAAAACGATGGTCAACATCATGTGGCCGCTTTGAGAGGCCACGAAAGTAAAGTTACCGATGTTGTTTTCACTTCCGATAGCTCGAAATTTATTTCTGCTTCACGAGACAAGCTGATTATGATATGGCATGCCAAATCACCATTCGAACGTCTTCGAACTATTGCCGTATTTGAATCGATAGAATCCATTTGTTTGATTAAGAGCAAAAAGTTTTCTACAGTTTTACCACTCGACCAATCGAATGATGGTCAAGTGTTGGTGACAGCAGGAGAATCAGGCTTCATAAAACTATGGAATCTCGATACTGGGAATCATTTATATACAACGAAATCTTCGAAACAACCATCATCTTTATCGATAGATGAGGAAAGTTCACGCCAATACACATTGATCAATCAACTACATTTCAACTCACATAACGATCAATTGTTAGCTGTTTCGTTCGACAACACTGTCACTGTCTATGATTGTCACGATTTAGCCGTTTCAAAACAAATGGTTGGATCGTTTGAAGAAGTGTTGGACATAAAATTCATCGGAGATGATGGGCAGAAGAAATCATCGATAGTAGCTATTGCGACTAATAGTCCTAAAATAAAAATAATGCATCTCGATTTGTTGGATTGTCGAATCTTGAATGGACATTCAGATATTGTTTTGGCATTGGCTGTTCTTCCCCGTGATCCTTGGGTGATGGTCAGCTCGTCCAAAGACAACACTGTTCGTGTTTGGCGTTTCGATCAGACGTGTTTGATGGCACATTGTCTTTTGCTTGGTACTGGACATACACATTCGGTTATTTCTCTGGCCACTTCTCATCTCAATCCGAATGATTCGAATGATTTTTTCTTAAGTGGAAGTGAAGATAATACTTTAAAGTTTTGGAAGATACCATCTCTAACAAACATCGGCTCTGATTCACAAGAGCCAGCACCGATTGTCTCAAAATTTACACAAAGTTGTCATGAACGAATCATAAATTGCCTTGATGTTTCGCCAAACAATCAGCTTGCTGCGACCGGGTCTCAGGATAAGACGGCAAAACTATGGTCGTTACCTGCACTCAAACTTGTCGGTGTGTTTCGAGGCCATCAAAGAGGTATCTTTGTTTATTCTCTTCAATTCTTTGAAAATTGAACATTGAAATTCTAGGTGTTTGGCATGTTCAATTTTCGCCCAGCGACCAAGTGCTTGCCACTTGTTCAGCCGATACCAGCATTAAAATCTGGTCCATAACCAGTTTTGCATGTCTCAAAACGTTTCAGGGCCATTCTTCATCGGTTCTAAAACTTCAATTCATTGACGAGGGAATGCAATTCATTACCTCATCTTCGGATGGCAATCTCAAAATTTGGAACATGAAAAGCAATGAATGTGTGGCAACGTTAGATGCACACGATGGGAAGGTTTGGGCTTTGGCTCTGTCCAAAGACGAAGAACAGCTTGGTTAGTGTTCAATTCAATTGAAATGCATTGAAAAAAAAAACTGTTTTTCTAGTCACTGGTGCCGATGATTCTCAATTGAAGGTATGGCGTAACGTCACTCGCGAAGAACAAGAAAAAGAAGCTCTCAACTCTGAGACAATCATTTTGGAACAACAAACGTTGCAAATTTGTTGCAGAAAAGTCTTGGTTCAAAGCATTGAAGCTATCTATCCGATTGGAACAACCGTTAAGATCATTGAATATTTTGAAAGAAATGTTATTGGATCAAAGTGAAATCGATTCAGTGGTATCGAACCTGGCTCGTGAACTTCGACAAGATCAAATTTTGACATTGCTAAATTTTGCCGTTCATTGGAATACGAACAGTCGAAATTGGTTGGTGGCTCATTGCGTCATTCGAATAGTTCTCGAACGAATTCCACCTGATGAGTTGGTCCGGTTGCCGGATTTTCGGACCAAGCTGAGCAAACTGTTACCATATTGTGAAAGGCATTCGGCTCGATTGTCTCGACTTCGACAACAGGTCACATTCGGTGATTTTGTCTATCAAAGTATGAAACTGCCAAACACGTAGCATTCAACTAAAAAAGTGGAATCTTTCAAATGTGATATATTTTTTAATGAATTATTTGTACAAATTATCAATGATTATCACAATCAATTTCAAGGTTTTTTCAGACATTCGGCAATCGACTGAAATCCTTGATCAATCTGTTCGACAGATTCGATATGAATAAACGATGATGATGATTGACTGCTAGTTGTTGCTCGATTATTCTGCCGTTGTTTCTTATATTCGTGAATCATTTTTCCATGATAGCCTTGCAAGGCTCGGAGACTACCACGCAACGTGCCGGTCAGTTTTAGTGTAGTCACTCTAACTAGTCGATCACGAATCATTTTGATCAATGGTAGGGTGGTCAGCAGGAACATATAGGATGCCCGTTTAACCACCAAAACTCCCGTCCTGGTAACGGAATCGTATTTTTTTAAATGAAAAATTGAACAATATCGATGCCAGACCAAAATCACCGTGCACCTGTTTGACAGTTTGCCTAACCACGTTGACGATTTCGCCCTCGTGTACCAGGAAGGGTTGCTGTGGTTTTTTCTTATCACCTGTTTCATGGCTTTCTTCACTTAAAGGATCGATTTTGAAAAGAATGTACCGTCGTTTTACAGGTGGCATTTTCTTAAACCAATCAATTTAACCACGTGGTTTTTTTTTCTACCCAACTGAAAAAAAACAGAATAATAAAATATCAAATCGAAATTTCCATTTGAACTCTGACCTGCTTGGGAGGAGGGGGTACATTGGTTCTTCAATGATGTGATGTGAGGAGGTGTGGAGGGCGTATCCTAATTGGGACTCTTTTTTTTCTCTTTGAACTCAACTTGAATCGACTCCACTGTTGTTAAAGAGAAACACAATGTGTCTGTGTGTGGAGTTGGTGTTTAAAAGGAGTTTTTTTTTGCTGCGCATGTCTAGAACGAACAATCATTGGCCGACGTGACTGTCTCAGTGAGTGAGCGAGAGACAGAGATATTGGCTGTGTTTTGAAACAACAACAACAGCAGATAGCGTGAACGAAGGAGAGAGAGAGAGAGATTGAGAGTCTTTTTGGTTGTATTTTTCTGTCCAACGCTAGAGGAAAAATTCTGCTACCATTTTATTTTATCATCACTACATAATAATAATACATTGTGCGTTTCAAAATCTTCCATTTTCACTACCTAGAGGAAAAGAAAAAAAAATCCCCTCCACTTTCGAATCCTGGGCCCACACAATCGAATCAAATCAGGCCAACAATCTTCATCAACACGATTTCTACCATCGTCTAGTGTTTAACAGTTCATTCATTCATTCACTTACTAATCATCATTGAATCATTGATTTGATCGTCTTTGTTCTGTAAACTCTGGTTTTCACACTACTCTCTAGCCTCTTGCTATTGTTGCGGTTGTTTTTTTTCTGGGATTTCTCGTTTTGGATTTTTTTTCTGAATTTAATCAAGGAGAGCATTTTCTCAAGGAGTTTCAAGCTTTCTCATTTCTTTGAAAAAAAAACTCATGTGTTCATTGTTGGATGTTTTCTGCGTCAATCATTCAGATTTTTGGAATCATCTCTTTTTAAAAGACTACTTAAATTTGAACCAAAGGGAGTTCTCTGATTTTTGAGCCATGCTGGGAAATTGATTGCAACAATCGATCCAATTTCAAGGTTCAAACCAAAAAGGTTTGCAAAATTTTTTAAAAATCTGTTTAATAAAATCGTTATTAACGATCGACTTTACTTTTTGAAAGAGAAATTTGTTCCAAATTCGATTTAATAGATATTATTCTATAAAATGATAGAAGAAAATTTTTTTTAACGAATTAGAACAAATGCCATGTGCTGCGATGACTAGTTTCATAGCACAAAGAAATAGCTAGACATTATCTAGTTCTAAAACTTGACTAAAATAACCATCTACCCTTTTTTTCCTTTATCAGATTTTTTTCAATTTGTTGAAGAAAAAAAAAACAACGTGTTCACGTTATTTCATTCTGGAAAAACATGGCTTCTGTTGTTTCGTCAGCTGCCGTCTTTCACCAGCATGCCATTTTGACGTCGACTACTAATAACAAACACAATAACGACATTGCCGTGGACTCTTTGAAAAGTCTTTCATCATCATCGTCGTCGTCGTCAACAGCATCGAAGTTTTTGTCAAGTTTCGCTACCTCTTCATTTATGGCTTCATCCACATCATTGATCAAAGATCAAACCTCTTCACTCGCATCATCATCCCCGCCATCTTTATTATCTGCAGCACTAGCTCAGCCACCATCACAAGTGATTTTAAATACAGAAAATTTGGCTCTCACTATTGATTCACCAAAAGAAAGTGATTCTCAAAAATTATTCAAAGTTAAACCAGAGGATGATGAATCATCATTATTAGAAATGGTTGATAAATCGGATACTGTTGTCTCAATAGTGAAGGATGAGAATCATTGTTTATTAATGCAAATGATAGATGAAAGCTCTTCAAATTCGACGACATCTTCGGTTCAATCTACGTCATCAACACCAGTGGCAAGAAAATCTTCATCTTCATCCTCATCAAACGAGAATAGTCCTAGAAAAAAGAAACGCCGAGGTGAAGATGAAATGTTGATGCACGATTTGTTGGGAATCGATCGTTCATTGGCGGTCACTATTCAACGTTCACTTTCTTCAAAAGATAATAACAACAATTGTAATGATACAATCAAAAATGATGATTCAGTCAACGATGCTTCTTCTGTGAATCAATGTGATGATAAAAAAATCAAATCTGTGGCTAACAATCGTAGTAGAGATTCACCTGCTGCTCATCTTAGACCCCGTAGAAATATCAAACCTCCACCATACACTTCTTGTTATGCTACTGGTTCTGGTTCAGTGTCACCATTATATCTCAATTCTATTAAACGAGGAAATAAATGTTTAGTCAAACCGGAAACACAAAAATTGTTAGTAGATACTTCTCGTCAATTATCTCAGCTTCTGACTTTGGATCGTCAAAATCACTTTGAAACAGAATCTAAACTTTCAACCAAATCAGAGCCCGATTCAGTTGATCCAAAAGTGATGGACCATTGTGTGAAATCTGAATTGGAAGAAGGAGTAGCTAGTAGTATCGATGCCTCGGTATTTGCCACTTTGATAACACCATCCAATCTCGATAGTTCGACATGTTATTCCTACAATTATGTTTCATTGAAAATTGTTGATCACAAGCCAATCCGTTACGTTGAGTTGAATAGTTTTGGGGATGGAAATAGAAAAGTTATGTTGCCAATGCTTGAATTGACTACTGTCGATCTTTGTGATCGATTCAAGATTGATTTTCTTCGCGGAGTTTTTGATGACCCCAATACAACGTAAGCATTGAAATTTTTTCTTCTAAAATATAATTTTTTATTTAAAATTTCAGAAATGTTCTCAACACAACTTTAACAGTATTTTTGTTGGGATCGTATGCGATACGTTCGAAAGATTTGGTGAAACAATGCTTTAAAGGTTCTGGTTCGCCGATCATCATTAATGTCATTTCGTTTCGGACTAGTGCATTAAAATCAACGTTCACCAGAAACGTCAAAAAACGTAAATTGATCGGCAGCAAAGAGTATGCCTTCTCTATAATTGTTGATTCTCCTCATAATGATCCATGGTTTCATGAAAATCAAAAAAACAATAATAAAGAAAATGGATCGACATTGTTTGGTGATGTCGACATAAAATGCGAGGATACTGAAGAAGATGATGTTGTATGCTTAGATGATCCATTCGTCGAAATTTATCAAGCAACCACGACAACAAAATCGATTTCAACCGAAAATCAAAGCAATGAAAACGATCAATTTGAACAACAAGATTGGCTTCCAATTGTTTCGTTCACCAATCGATGGAAAGCTCCTGACGACCCTCAAGAGTTGAATCGGACATTGTATCTTGAACAGCCGTGCGTACCTAAATTTGAAAGCTCCTCGCGTACAGTCAAAATGCATAAATAGATATCCATAAGAAAAAAATCGTTTATTTTTTTTTTTAGTAGTATCATTAGAAAATGACGTGATTTCACCATCAATCAATTAAAAATCTCATTTAAAAAAAAAAACACTGAAATTATGAAACATCCGAAATCACAAACGCGTTTCGATCTCGAAGTTCCTACCAGTTTGATGAACAACTGACAGAAACACTTCGTATGTCAAAAAAAAATATCATTCGGAAAAACTATTCTAATACTTTTTTTCTCAGTTATTCAAACACAAACAAATTTATTTACACACACACAAAGATTGACACAAACAACATGAACCTCCATAACCTACAACCTTTGACAATTACAAAACAGAACAAAAAACAATCATTGAATCACACAGACCGCCCAAAAATGTTTCGCCCAAGAACTTTCGAACAATTGCAATATCGATGTAATAAGAAGTTTTTCTTCTTCCGAAGGATCAAACACAATATTATTGTTTGTTTTTTGTCTTCTTCTTCTTCTTCATGATGATTGTTTTAAGTTTTCTTTTGTGTTTTGTAGCTTTTCTCTGTTTCCTTTCTCTGTTTCAAATTAGTTTTTCAATGATCGTTTTGTTCCCAGTTTCTTTTTTTTGTTTGGTAGATCTCAGGCAATGTTTTTTTCCATAGAAAGTTTTTAATATTTTATCAATTTTTTTTTTTGTATGGTTTTAGTGATGATCCAGAAGACAGGCATTTTGTGTTTCGTGTGGAACGTTCTGAATCGATTTATGTTTAAGATTCATCCATCGATATATTACTGTTTAAAAGAATTGTTTCATTATTGAAAAAACAATCTATGACACAAAACATTCATACTCTCATACATCACATTATCATTGAGATTCGACAAATTCAATTCACAACATTTAAGAGTTTTTTGTTTTGAAAAAATTTTTTTTTTTTTTGGTATAAGAATTTGATAATTTTATTCAAAACTAAACTATAGGTTTGAATTTCAATGATGTTGTTTGTTATTATTATTATTTTTTTTACATTAAAACAAAGAATTTTCAAGAAATACCTGTATTTTGAAGAAAACACTGGAAGAACCTTCACGTTGTGACAAACGAATTCAAATTTGGAACAGGACTTATATTCACTTTAATTCGGACTGGAATTATAATCGCGATTTTGTAGATGAATGGTAGTTCTTTTCAGTAGTTATAACTCGATACTAGATGTTGGGATGATTCAAACGAAGACACCAATAAACGAAATGAGTGGTCAACAAGACAAAAGTCAACATGATGGAACCAAGCCAAGCCATAATCAGAAGCAGTACATAGCATTCGAAACTGGTGACTTTGTGCTGTACCAGACAATAACAGATTTCCGTTTCACGATAACGGAATTTTTCCAATTGTTTTAGTTTGAAGAAATTTTCCGTCATGTTACCAGAATAGTAATCACTTTCTTCGTATTCCTCAATCTTGGATTCGTGTTGTTCCATTTGTTTGATGTAGATGTGTACCGATATGACCAGTAGTGTCATGAATATTCCGATTAAAATCAAGGAAAATCTTTCGGCTCCACGTGTTGGCAACAATTGAGACCATCGTTCAAACATTTCTATGATTTTGGCGATTCTGTTCACTTTTTAAGTGAATTAAAAAAAAAAAAACCCGATTAACATTTAAATAACACAAGAATTCGGATATACCACTGGGGCTTGTATCGTATGTTTGAAAACTTTCCTCCTCCAACAAAACACCAGGTTTTTTCATCAAAGCCAAACCATCAAACCAATCGAGCGAAAAGAATTTTGACAAAACTTTAGATCGTTTCAATTTTCTGCAAGAGACCGAGGTCGAATCAGTGATCATCAGTGGTTTTATCGTTGAACATCGGTGGTAGCTTGTTTGATGATGATGATTTGATTTTCGATTTCGAAAAAAATTCAAATCAGGCTTGGTCATCCTAGCTCGGTTATTCCATTTTCTGAAATGAAATCAAAAAATTCTTTGTTGGAACAAACAGTAAAATGATTTTGAGTTTGTTTGATTGTTCCATATCAATAAATCGATATATCGATTTGATTCATTATATTTCTCTAATTAATTCGAATAACACTGAATAATGACAATCAAAAAACAGAAAATCAATAAGAAAAATTTTTTGGTTTTAAGCTGGGCGTTCTAGTACTCGGGTACCAAGCCTAAAAATCTTTAGGTATGAAGATTGATACTTTTTTAGTAATGTTTGAGCCATCTGTTGATTTCTTTTTGAAACCCTTTGTAAAAAATCAAAAGTGCGATCAATGGATAATAGATGTCGGGAGTTTGGGAATTTTTTTTTTATTATTCTGGCTTCTCTATTCGGTGATTCGAACAATGTTGTCGCCATATTTTTGCCATTATCCAGGAGATGATCGATTTGAATTTTATCTTAAAAACAACAGATTTTTACAGATTAATGATGACCTCAAGTTCATTCAGCGAATAAAGTTTATCAAATTGAAACCTTGAAGAGTCGCTTTGATCGATGATCAAGCTGTTGTAGTTTTTTTGTTATAAAACCATTTACCTTTTTGTTTAATATGTTTTTTCTTAAAAAAAAAATTTAGCCAAAACAAAACACTGGCAATGTCTAGTAATTTTTTGTTTCAATTGATGGTTTTGATATTGATGACGAGTACGGTTGTTCAATCGTCCGTTTTCTCTCACCAGAATCTTTATGAGCCAAGCAGCATAAAAAAAGATGATTTGTTTGGACCATTCATGCAAAGTTCAATGGAGAATGTGAACATGTTCAAAACAAAAGTTTTCAAGCTGATCGAGGCTCAAACACAGTACTTTGAAATTATTCAACAAAAACGTCCCCTCATCGGAGACTACGAATGTTTGAAATGAATTTTTTAAAAAATATTTTTCTCTACAAAAACAGTTTTTTTTCATTTAGATATGAAGTTTGTCGTTCAATTACCGCCACCCGATTATAATTTATTTTCGATGAACAACCAGCATTTATTATCGGTCCCAAAACCTGGGCTGCCATCAAATTCAACCATCTTGCTGCTTACTGTTGATATGGATTCAAACTTGAACGTATGGCAATTCGTTTCGGAAGCTAAAATAGTTTTATTGAAAACCTATCGTCTTGGCCAGACAACATTGACCAAAAACTATATCTGTGTCAAAATGGAATCATTCATCCATTCGAACGGTTATAGGTCCGGATCATTTCGTCTTAACACCATTGTTCAGTTTCGATATCAGGAAAGATCACAAGCAGATTTCCTATTGCTTCTCAGTTTGAATTTCATGGTTGATAGTCATCAAATCATTTTTCAAACCAATTTTTTTGAAGAGCAGATCATAAAGTTTGAGCGAATCATTGATTTCGATATATTTTCTATGAACAGCAAAAAACATTTTCTCACTTTGTTACAGAACTCGGAAGACTCAAATTTCAAATTTGAACTTGCTCTCTATCAAATGAACCAAAAGGTGTTCGATAAAATCGGTATGAAATTAGATGCCATAGAAAGTATCTAAAATTTAATTTTTCACTTACAACAGCTTGGCAAATGTCCGATTATATTTTCAACGCCAATCGCATTAAATTTGCTTATCTTGAAGGAAGCGTCTATTTGATTTGTTCAAAAAATCAAAACGAAATGGATGAGTATCAGCAAAGTTTTTTTCTAAACGGAAAAACTGATCTCATCAATGTGTTCCGGTACGTTGAGAACCGTCAAGATCATAGTTTGATGTTTATTTCTTCCGTGAACAATTGGACATTGATCAAAGACATCTATCACATCAATAGTAATAGTGATTTTTTTTTTCTGATGAAAGATGAAGATATTGATGTTTATTGGTGGGACGGGCATTCCTTAATCTATTATGACACTCTACCCGAACATAAACCAAATAGTTTTGCGGTAGCGAAGCTGGCTGACCAGCCGCCTCTGATTCTATCGTCGAATGGACGAAATCTGAATCTCTATTACAAAGAATATTCCAAGTTTTTTCATTATTCGATCGATTATCCGATACCGGAGAATTACTTGCTTAAGAAAATTGAAGTTTTCACCTTCGATCAAACCTATTTTATGTGGATAAAATTTTCTCTTAATAATTTCGACAATTACCAAAAATCTTCGGCAACTAATGTCAAAACATTCAGCCACTTGGTTCGTATAAAAACACAAAAGCCTCAACCAAACGATGATATCCATAATCTGGACACATGTTTAACTGATCTCAGAGATCGTATCGAGGCCGGTGTGAATCAAGTTAAAACATTGAAGAAAAAATCTGAAGATTTATTGGTGATCAACCCTCAAAAGCCATTTATTGAAGTTGACGTCATCGTCAACGATACCTTTGAATCTCAAACGAAAAATCCGAATTTGATTCTCAATGTTCCTGGTAAAGTGGTCAAAGGTAGTAGAGTGACAACCTTCATCGATGCAATTCTCTCTCGAATCGATCATTTACAAAATCGAGTTGACAATACTGTTATGTTGAAATCTGCCAATCAAACCATATCATCGGTGGTGGAGTTTCTCAAGCCAGTATCGACAGAATCGTTGTCTATTGACTCCGTCATCAATCATTTTTATTTGAATGATATGCATTTTGATTTGTACGCCAATCATTGTTTGACAATCAATTCAGATCAAATGATTACGACGAAATTTTCCTTTATGAATAATCTGATAGTCGGCAATTTGATGGCCAAAAAAATCAATGGAATTTCCTTAGAGCAAGCTTTGTTGATTGATGGACCAATGGCAGCTATGGCAACTCAATTTGTCCATGGAACTCATCGGTATGAGAACCTTGAAATTCTCAATGGAACAACTGCACCAATAATCAATGATGTTCGTTTGATCGATATCTTCCTAGATCGATCTACGCAAACTCAGCTGTTGGGTGGCACAAAAACCTTTACACAATTAACAGCCAAAGATGTGTTGATCGATAAGTTTTTCAACGGTATCAATTTTGGAGAATTCCTCTCAAATATTGTTTGGCTTGATAATCAGAATTTATCAATGCAACGTTTGTCTGATAATGAGCAGTGGAAATTTTTATCTCCTCTTAAAATCAAAGACCTGACTATCATCAATTTGGTCAATGAAAAACTAGATTTAAACTATTTTTTTACTAATGTAGCCTTAAAATCGTTGCCTCTATCTATACAGGGCTCGGTAAATTTTCAAGGATTTGTCCACTGTGAACAGAACATGACCGTCACCGATTCCATTAATGGGTTAAAGTTTTTCGATGATTTTATTTTGTTGAATGGTCATCAAGATTTTTCCGCTAAATCCTCTCCACTGAAATTCGATTCTTTTACCAGATTTTCAAGTTTGAAAACCGTTAAGATAAATAATCTTTTCAGGACGGATCAGATTTTGTTGAAATCGAATAATCGCAATTTTATTCTGCTTGAGAACAAAACCTTTACCAGCGATCTGATTGTACTTGAAAATGTTTTCATGCCACCTGAAGCTCGTTTAAACAAAATTGATTTATCCGAGTTGTTTAATCGGTTTGATACGTTTACGGTTTTCAACACTCCGCTTGTGGTCAAGGAATTGATAGTGGATGGTGATGTTTCTTCTAATCAATTCAATGATCACGTTTGGCATCAAATTCATTTTCAGATGAGTAATCTTCTGTTGCGAAACACTCCACAAGTGTTCAACGTACCATTTGTTTATTTTGGTTCAGTCGAAGCATCAAAACTCTTTTTCAAAACCTATGGCCAGCGTTTACATTTTCCCGAAGATTTTATCTTCAAACACAATCAGACTACGGAAATTGTGATTTCTGGTGAAAAATATTTCGAGAAACCTATCGTTTCAGACAATGTGATGCTATTGATCAACGGTACTGTTAACGAGAGAAAAGTTGCCACATTTTACAATTCGATAGCCAAATTGAAGACGTTAAAAACAGAGCAAATTTTTGGTCAAAAAATTTTCCACAATATCATTATCAAAGGAAATTTGAATGTTAAAAGTCAAGCTATCAAAAACCATGGTTTACTAAATCAAATCGTTCGAATCGATTCTACAATCAATGAACAATCGATCGATTATCCGTTGAATTTTGAAAATGTTCAAGTTCTTTCTAAAAATTTCACTGTAACAGGTAACAAGAAAACTTTATTTATTTTAAACGGAATTTCTATCATCTATTTATAGATTTGAAAATAACAGACAGCTTGAATCAGCAAAGTTTCGGTGAATTTTGGAAAGAAGTAGTGTGGAAACCAAAGCCCGATTCAAAATCACCGATCCTAATCGATTTGTTTAATAAGAACTTTATTCATGGCTTGCATGTTGATTACATTTTTTCCAATGGAACCATCAACAATGTTGATATCACACAATTGATGACCAACTCTTATTTATTGGATACTTTTCAATCGATTTCATCGCCTATTTTCTTTATGAATTGTACTTTTGAACGCATCACCAAGTTTGAAACCATCAACGGTTTAGATGTCAATTATTTTCAAAACGTTGTTCGTAAAGATTTACGTTTTATTCAAATCGATGCCACCAAAAGTCTCGAATCCGTGTTGGGCTATTGGCAGGTGAAAAATCTGAATGTACTTGGGTTTGTTAACAACCATAATGTCACTGATTGGTGGGTACATTCGTTGAAACGAAACACCACCGAACTTCAAATTATTACAGCAAAGCATGTGTTTTTGAAGCCGATCAAATTTTTGCAATTGGTTCTTCCGATCGATCAAGTTTTTATAAATCAAGTACCGATTTCAAGTTTTGTTTGGCTCAATAAGAAAACAATGATGCAAGTTTTCCTCTAGTTTTGAAATTTTGTTTAAAAATTTATTCTATAGTTTTGATACTGGAATGATTTTCGAGAATATTGGTTTGATTGGCAATCTTCGTGTTGATGGTCGCATAAATCAATGTTTGTTGAGTGATTTGACATCATTGCCTGTTAATCGTCAAGCTGATTTGTCTTTTGATTTGAAACTACCGTATAAAATGCCTCGAATCATCGTACGTGGAAATCTTCGTTTTATGTCAACAGTGAACAATGAAACTAATTTCATTCCGCACATCGTCACTGTTAACGATAGTCGGCCAATAATGCGTCAAGTAGATTTTTCCGATGATATCACTGTTCAAAATTTGATCATCAATAATTTGGTGAATGATCGGAATTTTTCGTTTCTGTTGAACGATGCTGTTTACACTCATCGGCCGCAAATCATTTTCGGAAAGAAAAATTTTGTCAAGCCATTGATAATCAATGGTTCGGTGAGACACCAGCGTGGAAAAGTTCACATTCCAGTGTTCAAAACATACAATTTGAATGAATTGTTCTCCTCGATTGTCACTACTGAAAATCTTCAGCTTATTAGAGGAAACAAAACGTTGAATGGAAGAATCACTTTTAAAAATGCTCTTCTGTTGAAACAAGGTTTGAATGGTCATAGTTTTCCAGAAGACTATGTTTTGAGTTTTACGAATGAAACCATACTTGGTGTCACTAATTTCAAAAAAAAAGTTCGACTACATCGTGATTTGAACGTTCGATGGATCAACAATGTTGATTTCACTGAATTCGTTCGGGATACTATCAAGATTGATGATTTAGGGATGCGTAAAATATCTGCTAATCTTCGATTTGTTCATCCTATTCAAATTCACAACCTAACAGTCTATAGTTCTATCAATGACATCAATGTAAAGGATTTGATTTTCCAGCATAACGTTAACGATAGCAGAAAGCCTCATCAAATTGAGTTCATTGGTCTCAAACGTTTTGAACGACCTCTTCGAGTCGAAGGTGTTTTGAATGTTCGAAATGATAAAATTGTCAATGTTAATCTGACTGATCTGAATAAGAATTGGATTGATAAAAGAAATGTTACCATTCCGTTGATGGGGAGATTCGTTTTTGATGATCAAGTTTTAGTTGATGAAATGAATGTCAACCAAACGTTAAATGGCTTGCAAATGAATCTAGTGGCTGAACAATTGAATCGAATGGAGAGTGATTTTTCCAATTATAAAATTAAAATGACCGATTCCTTGAACCAAACCGATCGACAGCAACGAGACATAGCCAAAAAACTTTCCTGGAGTTTTGTTTCAGGTTTTTTTTTCACTTGTTTTTCTGCTCACATTAATTTTTGCTTTGAATAGCTTTTAAATATTTTCAATTGCAAAAAATGTTACCCGGCTCGATTGTGACTGTTTTTCCAGTGAACGAAAATCATGCCAAACAAGTAATAGTTCAACGACCAGCCTTTGATAATTGTTTCAATTACCATTCATGGATCGTATTGAACCAGGTCAATGATGAGGATTTCTATCAAAAATTGCCAGTTTTTGATGAAAATTTGTTGATTGTGGTCAATGCATTAAACAACAATCATTCAATGGCAGTTATTTTGAAATCATGTTCGATACCAACGTCTCACTATACAGTTCAGTTTTGGAAAACTCGAGAATTTTTATTTTTCATGAAAGATAAACACTTGGAAAATAATCAAAAAACGCCTTCCATCTCTTTGGATTCAGTGTTTTCAATACTTTCCGTGAAATTATTCAATGTGAATGAAGAAAGCTATTTGTTGGTACATCAACAAGTATCACCAAATGCCACTAGTCAATTGATTGTCTACCGATATACCAATGGCAAATTGGAGAACTCTATCCTGAAATCTAGTTCGGTCAAAGATTTCGATTTAATTGAAACAGATTCTCGAATATTTTTATCGATTGTTTGTGATCAATCTGTCTTTATACTGACATGGAATGATAGTTTCAAAAATTTCACACAAATTTTTGAACGACCGAATCGTTTTCAAAGTGGAAAGTTTATCCTCAAATCCAATCGAATCTTTTTGTTCTTAGTTCAATTGGAGAGTTCAAACAACCATTGTTATCGTACTAAAAAGTTTCATGTCTACGAAATGGTTTCCTCAAACCATCATCAATGGAAATGGTTCCAGGTGCTAGACACCAATTTAGAAAGCATCAAAGGATTAATCTCTTTGGACATTCGACATAATTCGAATGTCGATTCGAGTAATGCCTATTTTTTGGTTCATTCATTGAATCGTATTCAAGTCTACCAGTTTCAAGGCTACAATAAATTCTCTCGCATATCGGATTTTCGTTTTTTTGAATCGATAAAAAATGTCAAACATTTTTGGACCGCTGATAGACGGTTGTTTGTGGTGGTCACTTCAACCACTGATAATGCCTACGTTTTTTCGGCTCTTTTAAGCGCTTTTGGTCATGACGTGTTCTATCGATCGAATCAATCTTTTGCCAATTTATAATATAAATTTTTTTACTTTGATGAAGTTTTCTTTTGTTGAATCCAAAAAAAATCAATATTAAAATTCAGTACTCTAAGCGGTATCTAGTGTCGAAAGGAAACTTTATTCTATAACACATGATTTTTGTTGTGTTTGAGATTTTTTTGAAAAATGTGGAGACGAATATTCTCATCATTGGCCTTCACCAATCAAAACCAATCTCGGAATTTCATAGAACATTCAAAGTTTTTCAAGATTTATCAACCAAAAAATCGACAATTGTGTTTATTTTTTCTCTCAAATGATCATCATCAAAAACATAATAGATCATCATCAAATTTTTCTATTAATGAATCATCATTTGTGGTATTATCATCGTTGACAGCTTTATGTTTCGTTGATTTGTGGTGGAGAAAAAAAAAAGCTGATTGTTTCAGAAATGACAATGATGACAATGAAAAAAGTAATCCGATTCGTGGTAAATACTCAAGTTTCAATTTTTTTGCCGATATTGTCGAGCGAACCGCTCCTAGTGTAGCCTTCATTCAGACCACTGGTGTTCATCAATTTTTGCCTCTTACTTATGTTTCTTCGGGATCAGGATTCCTGGTGGACAAAAACGAAGGCATAATGCTAACCAATGCTCATGTGGTAGCCAATGCTTCATCAGTGATGGTGCAATTTTATGATGGTCGAAAAATGGATGGTAAAGTTGAGTTTTTCGATGAAAGACTTGATCTGGCTATTGTGAGATTACCGAGAAACATGCTCCAAGACATTGAACCAATAAAGTTGAGTGATTCCAAACACGTCAGAGCTGGTGAATGGGTGGTGGCGGTCGGTTCGCCTTTCTCGCTTTCTAACACAGTCACTGTCGGTGTCATTTCATCATCGTCCAGAGCTGGACGTGATATCGGAATCAAAGACAACCTTGATTATATTCAAACCGATGCTTCCATAAATATTGGAAACAGTGGTGGGCCATTGTTGAATCTCGATGGTGAGGCCATCGGAATTAACACACTCAAAGTTGGTGAAGGAATTAGTTTTGCAATTCCCAGCTTTTATGCCATTGAATTCCTTAAAGAATACAAAAATCTCAAGTCAAGTCATCACGGTTCGAACAGGTTCAACTATTCAAACGAAATCGATTCTCGATATTTAGATCAAAATCAAAGCCCGATACCGAGAAAAAGAAAATATCTCGGTTTCACAATTATGACTTTGACGCCGAGTTTAATCGAAAACTACCGATTAAAAGATTCAAACTTTCCCCGCGATATTGAGCAAGGCGTCTTCGTGTTTCGTGTGGTTTTGGGAGCACCGGCTCATTTGTAAAAAATTTTTTATTTTTAAATTTTAAGTTCTGTTTTATTTTTCTTTGCCTGTTATAGAAGCGGAATCAAAAGTGGTGACATCATTGTCAAAGCTAATGGTCAATCTATACGAACTGCAGAAGAATTGTTCAAACAAATCGAGCAATCTAACAAAGAACTGATATTGACCATCAGACGTTCCAATGAGGAGATCATTGTCAAACCTAAACTTTCTTAGTGAAAGTGTTTGTTTCTCTGTCTTTCGAATTAAAAAATAAAAATCGAAAATTTTTTGTAACAAATGTTTTTTTTTTCTTCATTTTATTTATTTATTTAATCAATTAATTAATTATCAATTTATGTTATCAAATATATTTTTATAAATACAAAAAAAATATGCTGTGTCTGGTTGTGTGTGCTGCCATTTCGTGTGATTAAATTTTTCGTTCATGTTTACAAAATAGTTATATGAAAAAAACGAAGTATGATGAGAGTTAATTTTTTTTTTTGTTGTCTTATTGTATTTTTTTGTGATCAAATTATAAATGGTGTTTTTTTACTGGTTTCAGATTTTTTATCAGGTGTTTTAAAACAACAACAGCAAAAAGAAAAAACTATTGATTTATGGACGCTTCGACAATCACGAAAAACAGATATAAAAGTTTACACAGTGGAAATCCATTTCTCTGGTGGCATCAATGGTGAGTAGGCTCTTTTTTTCACACTCTTTTTTTGGAGTTTACTTAAGTTTCAAGCTGCTGCGAGATGTATTCACGTATGATTTTTTTTCTGGTTGCTGCTTAGTGGTCAAGTTAAAATAATCTAATTTTTTGGTTTCTAAATTAAGAGAAAAAAAATTTGATGAAGAAAGTTGATGAACAAGAAAGAATGTGTGTCTCTGATGATGAATGATGAATTAGTGTGTTTGTGTGTTTTATCAATGAAAAAAGTATATAAAAAAATGAATAGAAGCTATATAAAGAAATTTTTTTATACGTTCATCAAATGAGTAAACGCGACAATATCGAACAAAAAAAATCACACTGAAAGCCATCCCAGTGAATTATTTTCTGTTCTGGTTAACACTGATTGAAGAAAATCACCGAGATCAATGCAACAATCAGGGTTGCTGAAATATCTAACATGTTGATGATCGAAACTCCATTGAAATCTGAAACCAAATAAATTTATTAGAAAGTTGATTCAATTGAAAAAAAAAATTACCTGAAGTAGCAAAAGCAAACAGGTCACTTCGTGTTTTGCCAAATTCATTTTCCACTTCCAACTCGATTTCGTATCCCTTGAATTCGGATAGATTTTCCAACAAATATTTTTGTGTCTGTAAAGCATTCGACGTCTGCGACGATCGAGTGGGTTCAATTTTTATGTGACGCCATTCACCTGACTGGCTAGTCTCTTGGTCAACCTTGGCAACAAAAAAAATTAAAAAACAAATTTCTGACCAATATTAAAGCTTTGAAAAACTAACTTCACGGATTCTCAAATCATACGAACGAATTCGGGTTTGCGAAAAAACCACCCATTCCAGCAAATAACTACAAGCAATGAGAGAAAAAAAATTAGAGAAACTTTTTCGAACTCGGTTTTACCTGTTGCCATTGGATCCGATCTGTGGGCTAGTGAATCGTGGTTTGGATGGCCTTCCCGTTACTAAATCAAAACAAGAAAAAAAGATTTCAAAATGAAAACTAAACAGCAAATCACTGACCTTCGAAATAAACATGATCCGAGCCAAGAGTGTTGTTAGCTGTCGACACGATCGAAAAAAAAATATATGATTTATCAATTATTTAGTTGAAAAAGAATACAAACCAATGCAAAGATAGGATTGATGATCATTGGGATCGATGTTGATGATTTCCAATTCGGAATAGCCATTTTTGTTACTGAAAAAGAGAGTGTTTTGTTTAATGTTGAACAAAAACCTCACGACTGAATCAAAAAACTTACACAATTTTGTGTTTACGTGAAACATGGATGTGAGAGTTATTGGCAAACATCCAAGATATTTTGGCCTGTAGAAAATTGTTCATTAAAAATTTAAAAAAAAAAACAAAGCTCTCTCAAGAGACTGACCGATGGAAAAGCTTTGGCTTCGCAAATCACTTTGATGTTCTGTCCAATATGGCCGTGATACAATCGTTCTGACATGACGATTTGTGGTGCGACTAGAATAAAATTGTTTTTAAAATAAAACGATATTTCCAAAAAACTCAATTCATTACATTCGACATTAACGTTGAACGTGAAGCTACGTTCGCCTATCTCATTAATGGCATTACAGATGAACTTTCCACTATCCGAGGGTTGCACCGAATCGATCACCAATTTACTATCGTTTAGTTCGATTGTTTTGGACTGAAATAGAAAAAAATTTAAAGGATTCAATGATTCCAGAAAAAATTCATTGAATCCAATGAATTCCCACTTACATGATGAATCCATTTGAATGTGGTGGCCAATGGCGAGTAGGCAACATTGCATTTTAGCTCTAATCGTTTGCCTTTGGAAACAATAATCTATCCGATGGAATTGAATTAAACGTAGTTTAAGAAGCCATTTTTTTGAATTAAAACACTGTTTAAACTATACCTGGCTATCGGAAGGTTGGTTCAAAATGACAGGGGCAGCTGAAACGTTAAACGAAGAACGGTTAAAACCATTGAAAAATGCAATTGAATTTTCTAGAAAATTCTTGAGAAAAACGATACTCACTTGCCATGGAGACGTTGTATTCAATGTATTTTGTCGAAGCTGAAGCTAGTTCACATCTAAAGTTTTTTTTAAATTTCAACAATTTCACAAATTTTTTTAGCTAAAACAAACCGATAGCTGCCGACACTTTCCGCTGTCAGACGTTCAACAATCAAACTATTGGTCTCCTCATCCAGACGAATGTTGCGCGATTGTTGAACCGGAATCTTTCCCACAAAATACACTTTGACTGCTTTGTTGAAATAGCCTTTCCAAAAGAATTGTAGATCGCCCAAATCTTTGATCAAACATGGTAGGGCTTTTAAAAGAAACAACAAGAATGAGCTTTATTTTCTACTTAAAAAAAAAAACAAACTTACTGATTGTTGAGCCTTCTTTCGCCACAATATTCTCCTAAAAAAAACCAAGAAAAAAATTTCAAACAAAACATTAATAATAAACTCAGAGTGACAAGATGAGAGTGGAAGAATCCGCTTAACGAAAAAACTACGTACGCCTTTACTGATGAATTCGGCTTTGTTTCCACTGCCAGATTCTTCTGCGAGAACTGTCAAAATTGAGAATAGAACGAAAAAAAAAAATCCGATTAATTAATTTAATTTTAAAATTTTTTAAGAAAAAAAAAAGTGTTGAAGAATAAAATTTTCAACCAGAATACAATTGAAATGTCACAGCACAGCACAGCTTGCAACCCAGAAAATTCAATGAAACTACAAGAAACAACGTTCAATGCCCTGAAAAAATTTTCTGAACAACCATTTCAATGCACAAACTACAATGCATAGAGTTGTTATTCTTTTTTGTACAAAATGACAGCACAAAATGGCTCTAGTGATCTAGAAGATGTTGTGCAGAATCAGATGGGTAATTGAATCACTATAAAAAAAATAATTCTTAATCTTAGCCAAAATGGGCACAAAGAGAATATATTTGTTAAAATGGTATGAGGATTATTCAAGACTTTTTTTTGTTTTATTGCTATTAAATTGAACACACAGACACAATAACAATAAAACTGCAAGTTGACCAAACTGGCCAACTAACTTGGTCACTTTATTTTTTTTGTAAAAAATAAAAAATAACATCGAAATCAAATCATTTTACTTGAAAAAGATTGACCACTCTGATTTGGTTGTCATCGTTTAATGCCCTCATCTCTATCATAAGATGGATGTTAAACCTCTCAAAAAAAGGTTGAAGGTGAGTCTTGAAGAGAAGTGCCCATCATATCAGAGCATTTGATGGTTGGTTCTATTTTTTTTTGTCTACCGATCGAACCAGAAAGATCTTGGACAGAAACGACAAAAGAACAATAAAATCTTTGAATCTGGTTTGTAATGAATTGTAAGATGTATTGTTTTAATGTTTATGCTTTTTGGTGTGTGTTTGATTGAAAATGATCAGATCAGTGATGAAATAATCCTTTGAAATTGAACGCTGTATTGGCTTGTGTTTGTTTGGTAATCTTTTATTTATTCATTTCTTCTTCAAGGAAATTGATTTTTGAATAAAAACCACCAGCTAAACACTTACACACACATACACAGACACAGATGTTTGCTTTTCGATTTAGATTTTTCTCGAAAACTAAATCAATTTGTCTTCTTGTTCATTTTCTGAACGAAGAGAAAAATTTCAGCAAAAAATTTTAAGCCTATTCTCTCTTGTTTGTTTCCTATGAAAACAGAGTGCAAAAATTCCATCTAAGTTGAATTGGTTGGTTGAGGTTTTTGTTTGGCTTGGTTATTTACTATGACTTTTGGACTTCTGTTCTGTGAAACAACAACAATTCATTGACTCTACCCAATCACCAAAAAAAGAGATTGACGAGATTTGTCAAAAAAATTCGGCATTTCTTCTTTTTTTTCAATGAAACACCAATTACATAAATAAAATAAAAAACAACATTAAATTCATCACCGCTACCAACAAACGGTATCACTCACACACACACACACACATTTACCAGCAAACAAAAATGTTCTCATGTTTGTTAAAAATGTTTCATAAAAGAATGGAGAGAGCACAGTCGAAAACAAGCCTCCGAAATGTTTCTTGGCGATGTCAACGGTGTGTAACACTCAACGAGAACACAAGAAAGTTCATCAACTTTTGACCGATTCCTAACAACAAAAAATTTTTCGATGTTGTTGGTAGGCTCAAACATTTTTTGAGAGAAACGATGTTTTGTTTTCATAATTGTTGTTGTTACAATTTTTGATTGTCTTTGAAGTGTGTGTGTGTTTGTACACACATCAAGTATGTGATAATTAGTATGGTGTTTCAGCTAGAAACAGAAAACTATCTTTAAATTCTCTTAAAAAAAAAAAACGTTGCTCATCAAATAAAATTTTGATTGAATTAATAAACAGCAATAAATACTATTTAATAACAAAACAAATTACATTCAATTCTAATAAGAACAGAGAGGAATGACCAAACAAGGTAAAATAAGGTAGTTAATAAAAAAAATTTTCACCTCAAAACACAAAAGTAAAATGGATGAAGAAAAGTTGCTTTTGGGTGCCTACAGGTGCCCTCTTCCTATTTTCCCAAGCACACCTTGTTGGATTTTGGGCTATAGAGCCGTTTCGGTTCGATTCGATTTGGTTGGTTGGTTAAAATATTTCTAATTAATCGATCGAAAAACATTAATTTTAATTTTTCAATTATATATTAACCCACGATGACCATTTTCGAATAAGACAAGAGTGGTTTAAATTTTTTTTTTTCAAAAATAAACTTAAACCAGCTATAAGCTAGTGAAAGGCCAAGCAAACGGCCAGCTTTTTTCCTGTTCAATTAAAACTTAAACGATGAGATGATTGAACGAAAAACAAGCCGCATAAAGCTATCAGGGAGAGAGAGAGAGAGAGAGAGAATGTAAAATCATCGGCTTATATTATCATCATCATTATTATCATTTGGTAGTAGTCTCAACCCAAAACAACCAATTAAATTCGAATTTAGATTTAGTTTTATTATTCGAATGTTAAAAATCTCTTCATATTTCGGAGAAGTTTCTTAGAAAAGGTTCCGCTGAAATTAACTTAAACTGAGAGGAACACTTTTTAAAATGTTTTTAAAACATTTTAAAACCTTTGACTAAAAAGTTGAACCGAAACAACGTTGTTCGAAGCTGGTTGCCCTGCACACGCTCGTGTTCAAAGCTCGACCAGCCAAAAAACCAAGTGACCTCAAACTTCGAACTTATTATCGATTCTTATTATTCGGGGTATTACAAAAAAAAATTATCTCTGTGTGTGGTGACAACACGCATAACCTATCTTTCTTCAACTGAATAACACGGAATGATCTGAGCAGCACACCCGACAACTAACGTTTTAACGATCTGAAACTGATGTTGAAACAACACAATTCAATAGTTAATAAGAAGAAATAAAACAAGCAGATGTTCATCAAGCGAATATCTCTCACGAAAAACATCATAAGTCACATCATTAAGTTACAATGTTGAGCGAAAACTTTGAATCGCAACGTCAAGTCACAGCTTCAAGTCGCAACTTTAAGTCACAGCTTAAGTTTTAGTCTTTGATCGTGGCATCTACTATATTTCATCATATTGTTCTTAGGCTTTTTTTTTTGGGCGCGTTCTCACCTACAACACTCCAATCAACCACCAATTTTGAAATTTAGAGGCAAAATTAATTGAATGTTGTTTTATTGAAAAAATAGAAAAAAATTTATTTATTTTTACAAAAATTATTTTTCTAGAAAAATAATTTATTAAAATATTCGAGAAAAATGAATAATCGAGAGATTTTCAAATAAATCTCCGAAATAGAAAAGCTGTTCAGGAGAACTGCTGCCACCGATCTCGATTTACATTAATTATGGGGTAATTCTGTAATGTTGTTGTTTTCCGAGTGTTGGTGTTTAATAACCGGAGACTTTGCTAGCGAGAATTTGATCGATCTTTAGTGCTAGAAAGCCATAGAGTTTTTTGTTTGATTAATGTAAAATGAAGAAAAAAAAACCAGAAAACAACAGCCAAAAACAATGGGAAAACGATGAATAATTTGAACTAGTTTTGAGCATCGTTATATTAGTAATTATTTGGGAAAAAAAATCTTATTGAGACATCAATCAATTGGATGGGATAATGGGAATTATTGTTACACCAGTTGAATAAAACGTTTCTATTCGTAAAAAAAAATTGGCAATTCTACGAACTATTCAAACTATTTTTTCTATCTAACTTTGAAATTCGAATTGAAAGATTGAATTCTCGAATCCGGGAGATTTTTGTGAGTAATTTTTGACTGAAACTCTACATATCTACTTTGGTAGATCTGTTTGTTATGGCATTGTCTTTATGGAAATTGACAGCAATCTCTATTTGTTTAACAACGAAAGTTCTCATGTTCTAGAATAGGGTTTGTTCGATGTCGTTTGCTTGTTGTTGATTGGGATATTGAGATATCAACACAATCTCACGACAGCATCGTTCTCTTCTTAACCATTCGACTTTTCCATCATCATAACCATAATCATGATGACTATGATGGTTGATAATGATAATGATGATTGTTCAATGAGAGAAAAAAAATACGTATGATTATGATTCGCTCACCTGAATATTAATTACTAGCGTTGGGTTGCTTTGTCAAACAGGTCTCCTCTCTACATTCCGATACGAATCAAATCGAATCGTGATGTTTTAGGAAAGAAAAAAGTGGGCACCAAAATATCGATGAAATGTGGCAGAGATTAGTGTGTAGATTTGTTTCAATTTAAACAAGAAAATTTTTTTGCTCGTAGAAAGACAATTATTATTATTTATACGAATATCGAATCAACAACTCATTGACTAGACTTGTGTGTTTGATTAGGTGAAAAACAAACAACAACACACACACACACACACACAAGTCAACCATTGAAACTTCAACAACAACCCAAGAAGATAAGCTTCTTGTTCTAGAAAAAAAAACCTCCGAAAAGATAATCTTCTTGATTGAAACATCAAGTAACATGAAGAAACTAATAATAATAATCCGAGAGCACAACCATGAAATTTCGAAGGTTTTCGAAATCTCTCTCCCCACGAGAGAGTCACATCATCTTCTATAAAGCCTGGTAAGCTTTAATCATTGATCTCAAGATCATCTTGTTGAATCAAGAAGAGGAAAGATAAATAGGAAAAAAAAAATTTTAAATTTTCAAATTCAAATACTGAATGTTGAATGGTGGTGTGTTCTAACCAATTTACCAACTAAATTGAAATGATTGAAAACATTTAAAATTACATAGCAAACAATCAAACAACATCAAATAGCAAGATGCAAGCAAACAAAACACAGCACACAATGACTGACAGCCTAATCAATCTCTTTGGGAAACAAGAAATAAGATGATGCAACAAGTCGACTTTAGACTTCATCATCATAATAATCATTTCATCTCATTGAGAAACAATGGTTGTTTGATTCTGTTTTCAATCTTTTCGACCATTTGGTTATACTGTGATGATGATGATTTAAATGATGTTTGATTTGAAGAAATCAAAATAAAAATGAGAAGAGCTAATTAAAGGGAAAATTGTTTCAATTATCATTTTTTTTTTCTTCCTTTGATTCGATCGAATAACATCGAACAGGTTGATTTGCCAAGAGTTTTAATTTTCTGATAAAAACCTGGCTCTTCCACTAAACACCGGGTTAGGTTAGGTTAGGTGGTTTCAATAGAAACAACATTTTTCGTTTCTTGTTTTGATCGAATGAAATCAAAAGAAGACGATGTTGTTGGTTTTTGGAGAAAAAACATTGCATTGATTGTATACAATTGATGTGTGTAAGACATTAATAACATTTCTATTGCTACCAATGATAATTACCAGACAAAACGATTCGAACGTTTAAAAATCATTCAATCCTCTATCCTATAATAAAAATGTGAATAACATCATTTAGATAATTTTTTTTTTCATATAAATCAAACAACCAGGCAAACGAGAAACTCACAATACAGTAGCATAATTTTTAAACAAACATAATGAGAACAAGACAAAACAAATTTTAAACAACAAGAAAATACATTTTTTTTTTTTTATATAGAAAAAACTAGATTTGATTGATTAGATCGATTGATCAATTTTTAGCCATTCAATCAATCAATCAATCAATGATTGAGCCAGCTAGCTAAACAGTCAATCAACCAATCTATAAATCAATCAGAGAGAATAAAAGTTTTAAAACGGTTGAAAATTTCCTAAACACAAACCAAATAACCGAAACAATCAAGCTAATAATAGTTGAAAAAAAAATTGACCAATATTGTTCTAGTTAGGTTTTTTTTTTATATAGAAAATCGCCAATGACCACTCGAATGACCGAAATTCAAGCACATCGATTGTCTGTTGTGTGACATTTTTTTTTATAGATTCAATCTAAATGAATTTTCGATCGATGCAGTATTCTGGTATCGTGACCATTGAAAATTCGTGACACAGAACTACCAAAAGAAAGTCTCTTTCGAATTTGTAGTTTTATTTTTCGAAACAAAAAAGACGAATTTTGTGAGATGAGTGAAGGTTGTTGTTGTTGAAAAACAACACATTTGATTATCATGTTCACACCTATTTTTTTTCTACTGATAATAATTAAGGTTCGATGTTTATTCATCATTTTACCTGGATGTTTTTTTTACCTTGATTCTTGGCTGCTGCTGTTGTTGTTGTTGATGAATTCATTGGCTCGATTCACATTCGAGTTTTATTCACTTGCTCGATTCACATTCATTGAACACAATGTTTAAGACCACCAATGATGATGGTAGTGCCGAACTTAAATTAATGAATTTTTTCAAGCGAAAGTTTAGTTCGAAAGTTAGTTTGAAGATGAATAACGAACAGAAGCCAAGAAACCAGAATGAATGAATCGAATGAGCAATCAAGCGCTGATTTGCCTTCACTCGTTTGTTTCATTTTTTTTTTCGCACCAAAAAAAAAAAAACCAAGGAATAATTTTTCGAAATTTAAGGAAATTTTCGAAGGAAAATTCGCAAAAATTTACTATTAGAAAAAATTGACAAGCCCAAATGGTCATTATGATTTAAGAGTTTATCATTAAAGTGTCAAGTTTTTTTCATCATCTTGATAATCAAAATGATCATCCAACAAACAAATCAAACTAGCCTAACACTAACCACTGACCATCACTGACTGACCAGTATCACTAACACTGTGACACGCAACACACGCGATCTTCATTCTACAAAAAAAAAACAAGTCCTCAGACTGAGTTGACTGTGTCATAGTTGTTTGTTTGCCATAGTGTCTGTGTCGTAAATCATCCAATTCGAGTTGAACTAGAAAAATCAAATGTCACACGCAAATAGACAAACAACAGGTTGATAAAGATGATAAAAAAAAAAATTTTGGGAGAAGACGCTATTATTTTGTTAAGAGATAACATAAAGTGGGAAAACTCGATGAAACCATCACCATAATGATAATCATCATCATTGTGGTCATCATCGTGGTCATAATCATAAATCGTTTTGAACACAAAAAAAAATGACCAGAATGCATTCTAGACTTTCAGTTGATTTGTTATCTACCCTTGCAAAACATAAAAATAAAGATAGAAAACAACAATTTGTTTATTGCATTTTAACCTGTGACCGCGGTCGACCGGCTTGACCATTACCGACTAAGTGATGTTGACAAAATTAATGATCAGGCAATGGCGCCCAGAATTTTCTCCTGTGTATCCGGTAAAAAAAAAAAATCTATCGAAGGTGTTGACCATTTTTTTAAAGAAAATTTTCTTAGAGAAACTTGACACAGACATTTTGTTTTGTTAGTTTGTTTGTTGGGTTGAAGAAGAAGAAGAAGAACAAGGTGTATCACGATTTTTCGTATTTCAAGTATCACCAGCCTCTAGGTAAACAAAACTGGACCAAATAATTATAGTTTGTTGTTGTGTTGCTTGGTGTGGCGTGGTCCATTCTCCTTTCAAGAAAGAATTCAAAGTTTAAAAGGAAATTCTTAGCTAGACAACTAAAGTTTTCATTGAACCTTTGAACAAGCAAGTAAAACAAACAAAACCTGCAAAACAAGCATTTTACGAACATTTTTTTAAAGAAAAAAATCATCATCTAGTAATAATCATCAAGTCATATAAATGATTTTGATTGATTGACCTGTGATATGTTGAACTAGTTTTTGGGCTAGTTGTGGTTGATAGTGATGGTTTGTCAACATCAATCCATCCATTCAATGACTAGAAATGGAGAAATTGTATCATAATATCACCATATTGATATGTCAATATACATAGTCTGTGTGTGTGTGTGTGTTTAAAGAAATTCAAACATTCATTTGTATTCATTCAAATTGGAGATCTCTCAATCAAGATGAGATTCATGTTGTTGTTGCGCTTGTTCGCTTAGCCGGAGGGCATCAGCAGTTTTTTTTTTCTCTATTAATTCCACTTGATATGGAAACATTTTTCTTGTTCTTTAAAAACAAACAAACAAAATGTTTCACACTTTTAGCTCCGTTGGAGAAAACAAAAATGCAAATTCACACAGCTTTTTTTTTGAGATAAAATTTAAATGGTTAAAGCTAGAATTTTTGACACTTGGCTGACTGTGGTTGCGATGATGATGAATGACCATTGAGACATCAACCGTCACCATCACCATGATGACCACGGCAACCTCTGGTCAAACACACACACACACACACAGGTGACAAATGATGAAAAAATTGTAGCCAGTAAATTTAAGCATAGAATTCACTAGAAATTTACACTTGTTGTTGTTTGATACGAGTTTCCGTTTGGATGGTTGTTTCAACCTGTTGAAATGACACCAAGAAAAACCGATAACCAAACAAACGAATAACCGAAAAAAAACCGACCACGATTAATCACATATTAACCATGTGTGTTTACCAACGAGAAAAAATTTGAATTTTTTTCTTTGACCACCAATGGTGGTGATGAACGAGAAACGTTCTTCTTTTTGAAAGAAACGTTCATTCTCCGGCTAAGGAAAAATCATGCGGAAACAAAGCCAAAATGAATTCGCCCAAAAATCTTTGTAAAGGTTGTTGACTGGTGTGTTTAATGTTGGCTGGCTGGTTGTTGTTGTTGTGTGACTTTGAAGAATTTAAATTTGTTTAAACAATAACCTTTGCTTCTTGTTGAACGAGAAGATTTAATTTTGATTCGTTTTTGGTTATTTTTTTTTAGGTTAATATTGATGATTAGTATCATTGAATGAATGAATGAATGAGTGAATCAAAAATTCAAACATTGAAACAGTAGAATCACCATTACCTCCTATGCGCGCGCTCTCTCCAATACCGATTCATCACCAGTTTAGTTTTCTCATTGACTGAAATGAGATGTTCAACCAAATGTTATCATACACCAGGGTTGTTATTATTATTTTTTCTCTAAAACAAACCAACCAAAACAACTAGCCAACTAACCAACCGATCAACCAAAAGTAACAACATCAATCAATTCAAGCTAATTAGAAAATGAATCGAAACGAATACCAAAAGAAAGAAAGACGAAGGTTTCTCATAAAGCACCTCAAAAAAACACAGACAAGGTTATTAATTTTATTGTTCGCCAACATATCAACATTAAGGTAATATACGTTTGAAAAGGTTTGAACGGAAAAACACCCACACAGCCGGCTGACCAGGTAGATAGGAAAACAATTCTTTTTCGAGAAGAATGGTCAGATAAAACAAAACATTGACCACTGTACACATCGAATGACCACATCAAATTCCATTCATCATCTAGATTGGTCATTTCTAAGACCAGGACAGAAACGATTATTCCATTATTTTCAGATTATTTAATAGATAATTGATTGTGATATGTTTGTGGTGTTTGTGTTAGACGAATGAGACGAAATAATACAAACTACGTCGTTTCAATACGAATTATCATTCATTTTGATCAACAAAAAAAAATCTCATTGCAACATATCGCCCTGTGTGTTGCCATCTATTCTAGGTGTCATTTCTATTCCACTCTGGTTATCTATCCTATCTCCAAATATTTTTTGCTTAGTTTTTCCTCTGATTGTTTGTGAAAAATAGCTTTAAGAGATGAGGCAACAGGTCAGAAGACTTTACCACCTACGACCTTTTATGTACCGCAAAAGAAATGAAATAAATGGCCAATGGCCGGTTTTTTTTTATTATTATGGTGCTTTATCAGAACAACACACAACTGCACCGGTAACTAACTAATCATTCCATCTAGTCAATCTGATGCACCATTACTTAACGATGAATCGAATCAAAGTGAAAATTCTCTTGATGTTTTCTAGCTGTGTTGCTTAAACAAGAAATGTTTGCTTATCCGATGCAACAATTTGGTTTGACATTTTTTAAAAAAAAATCGATCGATCAATCGATTGTCACACCACAGACACATCGTTTTAAATTGTAGAAAAAAAAAAAAGTTTTTAGCAGAGCAGAGAAAATTAACCCTGTTTGTTCTGTCATAGTCGGTTTTTCTATTAGATTTTATTGAATTTGTTTTTTAAAAAATTATTCGGATGATGAACTTTTTAGAAAATGTTAGTCTAGTCTAGACTCTATTTGGCAAACAACAAACAGAACACAAAACACAAGCCAGTAGCAATATTTCTAGAAAACTCCATTGTAATTAGGTTTTCAAAAAAATTATAGTTGATGAGAATTTCATTGAGAGTTTCACAAGCGTTCATCATCATCATGACAACAACAGAACTTTGAAACGAAGTTAGTTAGCTTAATTAATCAATTAATTAATTAAACCAACTACCACATATTCAAACTTTAAGCAAGAAAATTAGCTTTTTTCACGCTTTTTTTGTTGTTCAAAAAAAAAACCATCATAAATTTTTAAGAAGCATCAACCCTAGGTGTAGAATGATTGATTGACATGAGCAAGATTGACCCTAGGGGCTTCTGTGTGTGTGTGTGTGTGTTTCTTAGTTCGATGAAACCAAATTTACCAATCAGCTTAACTGATAAAATCTCTGAAATAATTAAAGACTTAGGTTAAATTAAAAAAAAAACCCACAACACCATGGTTTAATGAAATAAATTTTTTGGTGGAATTTTGATTGATTGATTGATCGATCAGTGAATTCTGATTCAAAATCAAATGGTTAGAACCTTGAACAACCTTTTGATCAGTAAAATTTTACTTTGAAAAGGTTAATATCGAAATTTCCGTTGCAAAGACTTGAAGCATTTACGAAGTTTCAAAATCGATTTTGGAAAATCTGAAACAACACGAAACTGTATATAATTAAATGTTTCTATTATTTTTTACTGCAATAATATAGCTGTCACATTGGGCTTATTACTTTGATAATAGGCTTGAAAAGTCTTTTTTCTTTCCTTTCGATTCATTAATCATCTCACTAGTTCACTTACACACTTATTCATTCATCAATTCATTGAGATTCAATCGAATTTTTTCAAGGAAAACATTCGAGATGATCATTTCAAGCGCAATGGCCGCAGTCGTAGCCGCAGCGGATCATATTCGACTTTGAAGAAAAAAAACTCCTTTTTTTTTTGAAATAAATCATTTTGAAAAAAACACTGTTTTGTACCACTAATATTAATTTAAATCAATTCATTCATCTATTTTGTTTTTAAAATATCTTTAAAAAAAAAAAATGTTCCATTAAATTAATTGAAGAGGAGATCGCATTGAAAATGATTGCATCTATTCATCATCCATTCAATGCTATGGGAAAACAACAAGGGAGGTGTGGTAAATATGGTTGTGGCCATATTGGCTCAAACATTACGGCAACAAAAACACATCACACACACACACCGATGGCTCGAAGCTTCTATTATCAACCAATTCATACGATAGAATAGAACCGAACCACCGAAAAAAAAAATGCCGAAAACTCAACCAAGTCAATTATTGCGGGTAATTAATCATCGCATCACACTGTGCGGCTCTACTCTAGAAAAAAAATCTAGCTGATTGATTTTCAGCTCCAATTTTTACTAGAAAAAAATTTCGCCCTTTAAACGACTTTGAACCAGGATAGAAAAACGAAAGAGAAAAAAATACCCGAAAAAGAGAAAATTTATTCAAAACGATGATCGTTGATGGAGAATAATGTTCTCGGGTAGGCTGTCAGCTGAGAGGAAAAAAAAAACGTTCGAAACTCTCTGAAGCTATTTGAATATTTTTTTTTCGTTAGAAAAAATTCCAATCAAACAACTTTCAAATTTATTTGACGACGACTCTATGGGATGACGAGAAGAAGACGAAGATGAAGACGAAGCCAAAACCATCATTTAACCAGAGAACACATTGATTAAACAACACGGCGTCCCGCGTATCGGCTTGATGACGGTGCGGCGCGAGGCATTACCGCCGCCGTCCGAAAAAAAAAACATAAATAAATACACTTTGACAGATCGAATAACGCCCAGAAGATTTCGAAAAGAAAAAAAAACGTCGATCAAAAAGAGATGGCGAACGGTGTGGTTGAACGCCAATCAAGTAGACCAATCGGTCCCAAACAAAGGACAAGTGGTCCCGAGACTAGATTCTAGAGGTTATTGCAGAGAATCCCGATCTCCGAGATCACATCAAGCCATTATCTTGTTGTGATCTTTTTTCCTAAAGCATTTTACTAGAAAGATACAAAGTTTCTTCTCTCCGATACATTCAAAGTTTGAAAGTGAATTTTTGAATTTTTTTTTGAAAGATGGTTGATGGTTCATCCAGGCCGATGACCTGTTAATTAGAGTGTGTGTGTGTACTTGCAATCGCTTGGTAGCAACTCAGTCAATTTATCTATAATGTATCATCAATGGATTTGATCTTCGAAACACCACAACTATGATTTGAAGCAGCAGCAAAAGAAGAATCCGAATTCTCCGATGAAATACCGATTTTCTTCGAAATTACACAGCGCTTGTTCACCGAAAAACTCAAGAAAGACACCTGAACACAATGTATCATCTGATGAATGAGATAAGAAATGTTTAGAAGCCCAAAAAATTTTCATAATTTTCCAAGCTACATTGTGAAATGAAATGAAAAAAAAATATGATTGCCAACAAGATGATGATGATGATCTTTCGTGAGTGAACGTGATAAATCAATAACAAACAAATGGACAAAATGGCGAAAAGGTCACAATCATACACAGAGAGACGCTCAAATGGCAGCAAAGATATTCGCATAAATCATCCATCACTTTAGCTTTCATTTCGCTTGACCGTCAACAACAAGCCGAACGAATAAATTCAACCAACCAAACACAAACAAACAACTGAAACATTGTTTTTTTCTACAAAAGAATAAAACGATGGGACAATCTTCTAGAAGAAGAAGAAAGGATATTCAAATTGAAGAAGAAAAATTATCTATTTGAACTAGCTGTTGTTTGTTCTAAAGAGAGAAAACAAACAGGCGACCATGCACTTTGAAATTTTCCCCGTAGGATGATAAATTATATTGATGAATATGTCGTGGGTAAAAAACTACGGCAGCAGAGCAGCAACCAGCGTTGTTTCAAACATTCGAAACACTTGGCTTGACCAATTCATAGCTTCCGTGACTGGACTTTGTGTGTGTGTGTGTTTTACTTTGTTTCTTTACATCTCGTGTCCATACTAATTTTTCATCATCATTGCCATGTTCGGATCAGGCCATCAGGGATGATGATCGCCGAAGAAAATTGCCGGTATGAGAGAAAATGTTTTTTGGACAATTCTTTTGTCTGATTTTGAAAGTGGTGGTCAGCTAGCTGGCTGACTGGACTTTTGAGGAAAAATTTTAGCATTTTGTATCGGAACACAGAGGGTTGCTCGTTTGTTTGTCTGTTTGTTCGTTCGTTCGGGTATCGTCGAAAGTCTTCGATTTAATTTGTAGTTTGACGTTGTTCAAGCCAATCTTAAGTTTTAAAGGCTCAAGAAGTGTTCAAAGATCTAAACAAAATCCCATTGCATTTCACAGAAAAATTTGTAAAAATCCGTCTTGTCATTGTTGGCTGCTTCTCTGCTGCTGCCAGCTAGAAATTATGAAAAAAAAAACTTCAAAGAAGAAGAAGAAGATGATGGTTTTATTAAGAGATTTTCACAGCCCAATCACACACACACACACACACACACACACATACAACAACAATATAATTTGATCAACCAGTTGAATAAGAATTTTGCTTCAGAAAAAAAATCTGCTTCATTGTTATTGAAGAGCCACCAATCATTATCATTCATTCATCGCCGCTTTTTTTAAACAGCAGCTTGAAACCTTTTAGCTGAAACCAAAATTCAAAAAGCCAACCAGCCAACGGGTTCTTTCCATTGCCAAAAGAAAAAGTTTTTACAAGAAAAATCTTTTCAATCTTTTCTGAGAATTTTATTAATATGTAGAATGGTACAAAATGCGAAAAGCCAAGATAATAACAATCATTGAATTGTCTCATTTTTGGTTCCGTTTTGTGTTTGAGCTATCAGAAAAGGAATACCGGTAATTTTTTTTTTCGGTCATCTTTGCCTTTATGGTTCACCAGTTTTTTTTTTTAATAATAATTTTTACCTTTTCCCTTAACAATAGCTCAAATTACAGGGTTTTCAAGTTTAATTTCATTAAAATTTTTGTTGCTCACACACACACACACACAATATGAATAAATTATCTTATTAATAATTGACTGACTGACTGACTGAATGAATGAATGAATGAACAACAACAATAAACCTAAAAAAAATCCAGGTAATACCTTTGATGATGACAAAGATTTCCTTAGTTTTGCTTTGCTTGCCTAAGAAAGAAAGGATGGTGACAACGGGTAAAATTCTTTCAATGACTAGATTCGATTAGAACAAATCTCAATGATAGTAAAAACATTGAATACAACCAGAAACCATTGATCGAAACAAACCGAATAACAAAACAAAAAAATGATCAATAATTATGGAAACGATCGCATCGCAAATCTGAAAATGTTTGGAATGGATAGTTAAATCTTAATCATTCAACATCATTAACATTCAACACCAACTACCACACAAAAAAATCAAGAGAAAAATGTTTATTGAGAACATCGGGCATTACAAAAAAAACCAAAGACTTTTGAAAAAAAAAACTCATAGAAACATTGAGGCAAAGATGATGTTCGAACAATTGACGATCGTATATGTACGTATATGATGTGTGAAATTATGCAATTGAACGAAATCTTCACAACGAAAAAAAACGTACGGACGAACGATCGAACGAACGATGATAACTACACACCGATGAATAAAGAACAATTCGTTTAAAGAATCATTAACGACGACGACGACGATGAAACAGAGAAATCATTAATTTGACCACCAAGGTTTTCTTCTGGTTGATATTTCTTTTAACTATTTTTTTTAAGCTCTTCTCCGCTTTGTTTAAGAGATGATGATAATATGGTAATATTATGAGATGGTGGTGGTCAAGTTCGGAGAGTTTGGCATAGAACTGAATGTGTTTAGTTTCATATAGCTTGTAATACAAAGATTAATACACCTAGGAGAAAATGTTTTTGGTTTTTTTTTTTTATAGCAAGCTTAAGAACAAAATGATGAAAATGATAATGATGATAAGTGTGTTTTATCATTATTTTATTCTGGGTTTTGTTATTCTCTCGGTGATGATAATAATAACCGATGATGAAGAGAAAGAGAGACCCGATGACAAGCTACGAACAACAACAGCAAACGATTTTTTTGGCAAATGATTTCTAATGATAATAGGTGGTATCATCATCCACAAACACACACACAAAGCATTCGAATCTTCGTAGATCTCGGCAACAGGTTAATTTCAAGTTTTTTCGTTGCTTTAAGAAAAAAAAAAACCAAGATGATGAATTTTTAATTTGAAATTATTAACCCAACGCAATGATAATGGTGGCTGTGGATGTTTAAATACTTAAATAATTACGATGATTATCATCAGAATAAAAAAAAAGTTGACCAATTGACAATTGAAGACAATGAAACAACGAACGAACGAACGAACAATCAAACAAGGATCATGATCCTGATGATTCACTTCTTCTATCTCAAACGCAAAAAGTTCTTTTTTTGGAAAAGTAATTCAAAATAATTTCTGAAATAGATTTAAAAATAGATCAATCAAGCTACCGCTTGGTGCTACCAACCGCCACCAGCAATAGATTTTAATCGAAAAAAACTCCTTGATGGAGTTTTAAATTTGGAAACCTAACCGAACAGCCAGCCAGCCAGCCAGCCAACCAAACAACCAACTTGTGATGACACTTTTTCATTAGCTTATTTTGGTTGTGTAAACTTGGATACCCGGATTCTCCGCCCGAACAGAGACGGGCCCTGAACAGATCAAAATCAAGCGAAAAATGCGACACATGGTGAACATCATTGTCCAAATGATAAAGGCCACATTATCTTTACAATTATAACACATTAATAGAATCCTTTAAGACTTGGAAACCCATCGTGTGTGTGTGTGCGTGGCAACGACCATAAAAAGTCTGGAATGGATTCTTGTTATAAAGTTTAATCTGAAAATGTGGTCGAGATAGAAAGAGATTAATGGAATCCAAGATACTAGGACAAGCTAGCCAAGATAATTGCTTTTCTATGAACGATGTGTGTGCGTGTGTTTCTCGTATTTCTTAATGGAAAAAGAAATACAATTTCAATCAGATACAAAGTTTTGTCACACCAACAAAATGTGATGTTACCACACTAATAACCAAAAACACCATTGAAAACAGACTGTGTGTGTGTGTGTATCGGGTGTCTCAATATTTTATCATCACGTTCACCAAAAAAAAGATTCTTCCTCTCATCCGACCCAAAGAAACTTGAAGCGAAAGTCTCTTATGAAGAAAATTTAGGCTAATGGTTGTTGACTTTTACAGCCCAAAATGAATGTTTCCCAATGTGTGTCAATCAAAACACTGTAAGATGATTTGATTTGTGTGACAAGCAAGCTGAAGAGGATGTTACCATGTGTCATCTTCTTCTTGGCAATCAAGATGAAACGACGACGACATGATGACAAACATCCTAACTAAAGAATCCGATGCACCATTCCACATTCAAACACACACACACACACACACATTGTCTTTTCCAAATGAATTGAAATTTTCATTTAATTAGAAAAAAAAACTGCTTCAGTGGTTGGGTTTGGTTTTTTCTTAGTTAGTTTTTTTTTCTGTTTCACCATGGAAAAAATTATTTCTCTGAAATTGGTTCAATTCAACAACATTTGAAATTATAATTTCCGCAAAGCAAAGCCGATCAATGTCTCCTATGGTTGAACCCAAAGAGACAGAGAGAAAAACCCTTGGAAAGAGAGACCCATCTCGTTTGTTTGTTCGCTGTTCTATTTCATTGGAATCACTGTCATAAATTAATATAAGATAATGGCATAACTGTAACAATATAATTGTAACAAAACACAAGCACACACACACAAACACACCCTATCAATACATCAATGTCACAATTAATAATCAAAGCCCAACACTACAAGAACAAGACTAGCAGAAAAGATGAAAACTCAGCTCAATTTGTGAAACAACCAAAAACATATCTATGGGAAAGAGGAGGAGGAGGGGGGTTAATTCAATTAAATCAACCCATATCCAACATTCTTGAAACGGTTTTTGCTCTTAAAATTTAACCAACGAAACGACAAACCGTGGCAAAAAAAACCGACCGACCGACCGACCGAATAAAAGCAAGCAAGATGCGCTTTCAAGCCAACCGAGAAAATCATTTCCAATGATATTTTTATCAAAAAAATCATTTGCATTTGAGCAACAGCGGAAAACACATTATTTTAAATCAATTCGACGCACACACTCGAAAATGCCTAAACCATTGAAAATTCGATATTTTAATTTTCAAATTTTTTTCAAGGATTCATCATACGCCTAAAAAAAATTTCTTCAATCAAGCTGCTTTTCGTTAACAAAGAATGGGTTAAGATACACAAAGGCAGCTTTCGGGGGGGTTGAGGATTCAAATTCTCAATTAACCCTTCGAAAGTTGAAGAGGTTTGTTTTGCGGACATTTTGTTACAGAAAAAAAAAAAAAAAAACATTATTGTGTTTGTCAAAAAAATTTTTTTTTCGTTCACACAACCAACCAAGAAGAAAACACACTTTATTTTAGGAGAGAAAAAAACCTTGAATAGTGATGGCGACGAGAGAGAGAGGTAGGCGAGAAGTGCCGTGGCGTCGGCGTCATCTTCGAAAAACCTATTATCCTCATCTTCATCGACTATTCTATTGTCATCATCTTTGTCATATTTACAAATTACTATTATTCCATTATGGAAAACGATATTTTTCAATTGTCGTTTTCGTCGTACTGTGTACGGCAAATAGGATCCAATTGGTTGACTTTTCCTGCTTTGAATAAAACAAAATTTGAGGAAAAAAAAAGTTCTCGAAATATGGTGTTCACAGAAAGTGTATTTCCAACCAACCAACCAACCAACCATGCATGCACCAGAAAATTCGTGGTTCATCATCCACTTTGTTTTGTGAATTAAGATTTTAAAAACTTTCCAGTCACGACCAGTGCAGCGAATACGACAACGATGACGAATGAATAGAACACGTTTTTGTTTGATTGACCATTGGTTGGTTGGTGTGTTGGAATGGATGTCAACTGTTGTTCATCTTTATTGTTAAGAAGAACAAGTTTTGGAAAAAATATCATTACAACTCTGTTTCATTTTTTCTTTCTCATTGAGCAATCAAAATGGCCAACTAGAGAAATTCGAATGTCAAATACAAATGCAAACCAATGGCCAACAATTGTCTTACATTTGTTTTTGGTTCTTTCCCTATTGAAATCCAACTTGAAACAAGCAAACAAATAAAATGAATAAAACGAATTTCCTTCAAGTTTATTGATTTCAATTAGCAAGCAAGAAAATAAGATGTTTCTCAATGTAACAAACAAGCAAACAAGCAGAAGAAAACAGCATCCCACAGAAAATACCAATTTCAATTGTTTTCTATTTGTATGTTTGGTGCGGTGGTGTAGTGGGTTAAACATTTAACCCTTTTCTTCATCAAAAAAAAAAAAACTGAAATCATAATACATTGAACAAGATTTTTTTTTTTGGGCAAAACTTTTCAATTAAGCAAAGTGCTTTGATGGGAAAAGAAGCTTCTGCGTAGCAGCGAAAAAAATGAATCTCTCTTTCATTCACTAATGAAAAGAGCAATTCTCTCCGGGTCCCGAGAAAAAAAAAGACCATCATTGTAAAATGAATGAGGTGATAATGTGTCAAAAGTCAAATGCCCTAGACAAACTAACATGAATTAAATTATTGAATTACTGAATAGAATGTGATTAGTTCAATTGTGTTCTTACGACCAACTAGTCAACCAACCAAAGTAAGAGAAACGAACCAAAGAAAATAATATAATAGCGCGGTGGGTTTTTTCACTTTCAAGCCACGGTCTCAAAAACAACGAAAACCGGTGGCAAAATGTGATTGAAATGGAAATTTTTAGGCAAATACGAACAAACGGCCACCCTGTGAATGAATGCCTGTGTGAATGATTGCCTGTGTGTAGGTCCCAGCAGAGAAGAATCAATCTGTGTTGTCTGTCTGGTCTGCCCCTGTCATCATTGATTGTTAGTTTTTTTTGCAGACCTCAAAAAATGTACCACCACATTCATTAAAAATTGGCTTTGCTATGAAATTCATTCATTGAATGGGTGACGACTACATTGAAATGTCACACACAAAAATGCAATTCATCATCACTTTCCATTCAACCAATTTACAAAGAATTAAAAACAGCACTAAAGGGTTAATTTGTTATTATAACCAAAAAAAAAAATTAACCCCTTCTCCCCAAGAAATCATCAAGACTAATTTAATTTATTTAAAGACCAGAGTTGACAGATTAATATGGTCAACTGATGGACACTTACTTTGACCACTTGGTTGGCGAGGATGAGTGGTGTAGTGGTCAGTTTTAAATGTTTCAACTTTGCTCTCTCCATTCGCTCGCCTAGCACACACACACACACTCCATTCAAAAAGCCCTTGAAGATGATGCATGAAATATTTTAGAAAATGTGAAAGGTCATTTTGATTGAAAGCCTTGGCAAACACTGGGAAATGCAAATAATATAGTGATATATATTGAAACTCAATTGTTTGTCACGAACCATTGTCAGGCACCTGATACCAGCCTGAATAACAGCCCAAACAGTTTGACCAGAAGTTGTTGTTGTTTTTTTCTGGTTTCTTGACGACCATCAACAGAATACACTATACTGCTTTCATTTCACTCTATATTCACTCGAAAGAAAATTCATTCAAATTAAATGTAGTTTTAAGTTCGAAGAATTGTTGTTGTCAAGCACATAACAAAAAACCAAAAAGTACCGTTATACTTTGCCGAATTGGTTATTGTCATGCAGCATTTGGGATTCAAAGATTTAAGAAAATTTTGAATATAAAAAAAAATCAACCTAAATTTGGAAGAGAAGTTTGGCTTAATTTGTCTTGTAAACAGATTGGATCGATCAGAAACCTTTCTAAAACGTTTGGTAATTTTATTAAATTATTATTTTAAAAAAATGAGTCCACTTTTTCTTGACCAAAACGCGTAGTGGACTAAAAAAAAAAAACCAGATTGACCAAACTTTATTGTCATACTGTTATTAGGCTATTAGATTTTAAGGTGATTGATCAATAAATAATTTATTTACCGTACGGCAAAAAAAAACTTTCAACCAAAAAAAAAAGAGCTGTTTGGTTTTAAAACAATTTTTTTTTGGACCACACCTTTGGTGAAAAAACCAAAGACACCCAGCAACAACAAAAACTCGGGACTCTTTCTTTCTCGGTACCCTTGAGCCGATGAAGTTTCAAGCCAAAGAAAACCTCAATCACGCACCTGGATTAATTTTTTTTCAGTGAAAAACAAAAGACGACTATTTTGATTTTACAATAAAAGATTCGAACAGTTCGACTTGGTTGGTCGATTGATGTTCAAATAGAGATGTTTTCTTTATATTTTCTTCTTTTTTCTGGTTAAAAAGAAAAGATAAATTACTTTTGTCCGTTTTAAAAAAGGAGAAATAATTTTCCACTCAACCTCTCAAAACATTCCATTCGAATATAAACTGAAGAAGAAATGATGAGATCTAGAAGAATCAGATAACCCATCACACACACACAAAGAAAAAATAATGAGAATTTTATTTTTTTTTTGGGTGCCATACAAACCACATAGCCACATGACCATCACCATCAAACCTCAGGTAAGTTGATTTTTTCTCAACAAGATAGTTCACGAATTTCTATTCTTGGTCAAGTTATAGAAACACAAACCCAAAAAAATATTGGAAAAAGTCAATTAAAATCACCTGAAGCTTTGGTGAGAAAAAAAATATCAAGATAATTAACACTGTAACGACTGTAACACCTGCTAAACCTTTAGATTTACTTGTAGTTGGGATGATGATCAAAAAGAAAGATATCATCGGAGTTTTTTTTTACGAACAGAAAAAGCGAGATCAGATCGTAAGAAAAAAAACTAGAATTAAAGGAAACCTCGTGCGCTTCTATTGAACAACAACACAATTAAACACCTTCCCTCCACCAAATCCCTACCAAAAAATTATTAATTAAGATAACGAATTGTCAACATCCTTTTTTATGTACATTCAAACGGCTGGATTAAGCTAGTTGTGAGTTTATGCCAAAAAGAGAAAGATTTAGAAAACATTAATTTCAAAAAAATAAAAAAAATCGTAATTGACCACCGATGCTGATAATTGACCACAGCCTAGATCGAAGTGAATGGTTGCCTGTCAAAAACGAACACTACAGGAAAAAGGGTCAGACAAA
>JAVLUE010000069.1:0-91911 GCA_034190945.1 Octodonta nipae | reverse complement strand
TTTCTACGAACAAACCTACGTGAATAAAATTAGTTAATTTGAAGAATTCACACATCCAAAAAAATGCTATTTAAACATCACAGTTCAACAACCAATTTATATTTACATTAATAAAGTGTTTAATATTTTTGTTAATAGCTTTTAAATACATGATTTAAAAATTTTGATATATTTGTAATTGACATAATGAGTCTTTTATCTGATATGAAGTGTTTGAAAATGCGTGATGCGTTTGAAATTGAATTTTTATTTTCCACTTAATTGTATAATTTGCCTCTAAAATTACTATGGGGGTTTTCTAATAATTTTTCTTATAAATTTCAAGTGAGCAACAGTACCCCTAATTATTTTCAAAATTTAGTTAAGTTTTCGGGAATAAGCGAGAAATGAGAATTTTTTATATCTTTATGTAATATCTTGCAAACAATTAATTTTAAAAATATGAAAAATATGTTTGTTTTTGTATTCCTCATAATAAACCCTTTCATTTGATGTATTGCATGATGCGTTAAAATATTTTTTTATTTTCCGTTTAATTCTATAATTTGGCCCCAATATTAATATTAGGATTTGTTCGTATTTTTCCTGTAAACAAAAAAATATATAGTTTGGGGAATAAAGGGGGAATGGGTAATTTTTAAATATTTTTTTTTAGATATATTTTAAAATATTTATTTAAAAAAATAAAAATATAGATTAGTATTCGTCATAATCAGCCCTTTGATTTGATATATTACTTGATTCGTTATAAATAATTATATTTTTTTATTTTCCATTTAATTCTATAATTTGCCTCCCAAAATGAATATTGTGCCAGTAAAGTCAGATGAGGTGTTATACCCGTATTTTTTTTAATTTTTAGAGCTTATGGTTCCGGAGTTAAGATGGGGGAATGGGTAATTAATTTTATATTTTTGTTAATATATTTTTAGTTTATTTTAAAATAAGAAAAAATATATTTGTTTTCGTCATAATGAGCCCTTTCATTTGAGATGTAACATGATGGGTTAGAAACAATTTTAATGTTATATTTTACATTTAATTCTGTAATTTGCCCCCCAAAATTAAAAGGAGAGGTTTCCCTATTTCTCCAGTAAACTTCAGGTCAACCCTATACCTCTAATTTTTTTCAAAACTTTACGTTTTATAGTTCGGAGATAAGGGGGGGATGGATAAATTTGAGTATATTTTCGTTAATATCTTTTTGATTAATTTTTTTTTTATTTGAAAAAATATATATTTGTGTTCCTCAGAATGGGACCTTGCATTTGATATATTACGTGATGCCTTGAAAAAAATTTTTGTTTTTAATTTTCATTTAATTCTATAATTTGCCCCCTTAGTAGTTTCGGAGATCACGGGGGAACGGTCAATTTTTTTAGTTTTTGCCCCAAAAGTACCCTAAAATCAAAATTTCTTCATTTACAATATGTACTCCTGATCGGGTCACCAAACTATACATTGATGCCAAATTTCAACCTCTTCCGGCCAGTTGTTTAGGAGAAAAAGTGATAATATAAGGGTATCCATATATAGTATATACGGAAACCCTAAAAATGTAAATTTATAGTAAATGATATTTTCACCCAAAGAACATGCTAAAGTATTTTAGAATAAAACATTTAAAAAAATGTAACTGACTTCCAAGTATAACTAAAAAGTTGAAAATAATTTTAACGAAATATAACTCTACACAGTAAGTAACACATTCAATGTGGTTAGGTACCTCACACAATTAAAAAATTTTAAACGTTAAAAGGTGCTCATGTTCAAATTAATTACCTACATTCTAGTATATATTTTATTTCGTTAAACCAGTCAATAACATATTTGACTTGCAGCAAATCATAAAAGATTATAATACATTTCAATGATTTATTTTGGGTATCAATTCTGCCAATTAATTTGACAATTGATTATTTTTGTATTTATTGTGACACTATTAGTACCTATATTATATACTTCTAAAAATCCATCAGTCCTCATCACTAAGCGAACTGTAATGCTATATCTTTGTTAATTAAAAATAATTTATGGAAAAATACTATTTTAATTCTAAACAGGAATAAGGAAGTAATAAAGTGGATCAATTTATTTCTTCTACATTAAATTAAAAATAATTTACATAAGGAATTTTGGCTATTTCCACTTATCTCAACTGCTAATTCAAATTCAACGAAAGCTGAAGTAACATACTTCCATAGACTTCGGACAACCGAGTGGGTTAGACGCAAATTCTTAGAGCTTTTACTTATATATGCTCTAAGGCAAGGGCTTCTTAAACTGTGGGTCGCGACCTGGGTTCGCGGAGACTACTGAAAGGGGGTCGCAAGATCTGATACTTTTTCAATCATTACTAATTTTAAAATCAACGTTTCCAATTATATATATATATATATATATATATATATATATGTGTGAAATTAATGGGTACGTATTCTTTTAATCCTTGTTTTATTTAGATTGTAAAATGTGCAAATAGTGCGATATTACATTACATTACGTTAATATATATTTCATTATATGGAGGAGGGGGTCGTTTAAAATTCCTAAGCTTGAAGGGGGTCGCTATATAAAAAAGTTTAAGAAGCCCTGCTCTAAGGCATGATCGAACTAAAAATCCTTGCTTCAAAGCAGAAACCATTTGAATCGATCAGAACCAATAACTGCTTACCGCGAATACCGATTTCAAGACTACTGCAATCCAGATCACCAAATTTTATAACAATAGTTTTGGTTCACAAAAATTCTAGGTTGCTGTAATTAACGGGTGTTATCATCGTCTATAGGACGTGTGTTTCACTTGGGATTCGTTCACTTAGTTCTATATCGGTTCATTTTCAGTAATTTTGTTCCGCGAACGGCGTTTTCAGAAATTACGGTAATATTACTATTGAACGGATTCAGAAGTACTTCCCGAAAACCCGTATGACTTAATACCCTGATGTGGTGCGAGTTGGGCAAGAAATGGACGTGCTCTCGCACTCTACTTATATGCACTCTGAACAGAAGAAAGAAACAGTTCTGTCCTTTGTCAGTTCTGAGTATAGTGTTGTTTCTAATATGATCTGTGGTGTTGATAAGTGTCACATTTATTTGACAGTTTGGCACGTGTTTTGTTATAACCAAAGGAAAAAAACTGAATATCAAGGATTCCAAATCTGTTTAGTATTTAATAATAGTGGATTCATTTTTGAAATGGGAAACGTAAATCCGCGTCCGATACGTATCACTGGATCCAACAGAACAGAAAAGTCTTACCAAAGAAATTAACATTGTTAAAAAGAAAATAAAGGTTAGTCAATTGTTTATTATTGGTGTCATATATTTGTTTAAAGATTTATTTTGTAGTCGGGAGAAATTACTATTAAACAAGAACAGAAAGCAAAGAAGTTAACAGCTGAACAAAAGCGAGGTTTAATTTTCATTTCACATTTGCCACATGGTTTTTTATGAAGATGAGTTAAAGAATTACTTCAAACAGTTCGGATGTGACAAATGTAAGGTATGTAGATCCAACAAAAACAGGAAGAAGCAAAGGCTATGGATATGTAGAATTCTCCCATCCTGATGTAGCAAAAATTGCAGGAGAAACTATGAACAATTATCTGATGTTTAAAAGAGATTAACAGGTAATAAATACATTTTTGAAAGCAGGAAAAAGGTAGTTTTCTATGACATAGTACAATTGTTTATTTATGAGGTTTTAATTAAATTACATTATTAATATGCATGTTTTTTGTTGGGGTGAGGGCATAAAAGCCCTTTATATAAATTGATTGGTTAGCCCTATAGTTTTCTTCTGCAACAAAATAATCATTTAAATTAATAAATCATTATTGATAAGTAAACAGTGTAATTATGATGAACTTGAAGTTACCCATTAAATTTAAATGGTTAATATAGAACTACCAAGTAATGAAATGCAGTGTCCTTCACTGGCAGATTGAGGGAGTGGGCTAAGGGCCAAAGCCCCCCAAAAGCATCTTACTGGTATGCTTTTTAGTGCTTATTGTGCTAAAATCAACCTTCAGTGATGTCAAGCCCTGCCCACAAATGACAATCCTGGATAAGCCCCTGTCCACAATGACAATCCTGGATCTGCCCCTAGGTCCTTGCAGTCACTTAATTTTAATATGAAATAAATCACAATAACATTTATGCTTGATGTACATACTGTTATTTAATGATATCTTCAGTAAGGGTAGAAATGCTTATAATTTCAGTTTGCAAAATTTCAATTATTTTTTTCATTGATCTCCAGCTTCGTATTTTGAAGCAATATCACTAAACATCCAGATTGTCTGTGAAGTAGTTGTGAAATTGTCTGTTGTTTAGATAACTACTATGGTTCAAAACCTTATAACTATTTATAAAATATTTTTCTCAAATGGCTAGATATATTTTTGAGATAATTTAGAGAAATTATGTAGTTTAATAATAATCAATCAGAGATGTTATAGGTGCATTTAATTAATAATACTAAACTGAAAAACAAATATCCAGATAATATTTGTCAAGCACAGAGTAAAGTTCAGAAATTGTAATGAGTAAAACATTTGGCAGAATAATGCTGCAAAATCAGCAATATGGAGAAAATAATAAATATTGATGTACAGAGTTTAGGAACTTAATGCAAGAGCAAGCAGCTGCAGTTACAGACCTCTAAAGTGTTGGAATAAAAACTTGTGTAAGCAAAATTTCTTTGAATAGCATACACCTTTAGCAGATGAGTATGTCCATATGCTGAACTCAAGGTCATAGCCAGGAATTTTTTGATAAATTTTTTGATTGGTGGTGGGGTGATTAGGACTGCAAAATGTATATTTTTGTTCATTTATTTCCAAGATATATAAAATTGTATCAATATAAAATTGATTCTTATGAAAAAAATGATTAATTGGTTAAAATTGAATCTTGAAACCAAAAATTCCAAATTTGGTGGGTTTTGAACCCCCAGACCTCCCCAGCTGGCTAAGGCGTGGCTGAACTCTGAACTTAATAAGATCAATGAATCTACCCCACTATCAGAAAGCTATGAGCGACATGTGCTCAAAGGTTAATAATCTCCAATTTTTTTGAACAACCTGCATAGATGTTTTCTGAATGAGACTTGTGGCATATTTTTCAATGTCTAAGTGCTTCTTGGGAAATAACAGCACAGTTTACAGAAAATTGGTGCATATTCCAAACGTTTCGGGTCTGATCTAGGTCTAAGTGCTTCTTGGGAAATAACACCAAAGTTTAAAGAAAATTGCTGTATATTCCAAACATTTCGGGTCTGATCTAGATCCTGAAACGTTTGGAATAGACAGCAGCAATTTTCTTTAAACTATGGTGTTATTTCCCAAGAAGCACTTAGACATTGAAACCTGCATAGACTTTTAATGCCAAAAATAAAGTTTAAAGGTGGTTTACTCAAAGAACATAACCTTTATTTAAGTTGATAAAATGGGGAGAAATTTAGGTTTTTATGTTGACATGCATGCAGAGGAGTGGATTCTCCAATATAGTGTATGCAACAAATTAAAATGAGTATTAGACTGCAAAAAAATTTTAACAATGAGAGTGCTTGGTGTAAATGAACTTTGATAGTGATTTAATTTTAATGTGTATATGGGTAATACACAAGCAGCTTATAAAAGTCTTTGTTTTCTTAATTCAAAATTCTTTACAAAGGCAAGTTTTCTGATTTTACTTGTAAAGTTACAGCTTAATAAGCTGGTCATGTTTTTATTTTATGTGCAAAATGTGTAGTTCTGTATACATTTATAATTTCTCCACAAATGAAAGTAATCTGATGTATCATGTTATGTATTTAGATGCAAATTTTTCTCCCCATTTAAAACACTGACTAAAGGTGAATTGAAGGGGAGATAAAATACTATGGCCAGCAGCTTACCAGAATTTTTGATCATGGGATATATATAAAACTTGTAGATTAAAACCAACACTCTGGTGAGACACACTTCTTCAGAATATAAGTTCAACTGAATAAATCATATATAAAAACCTATGTATTCAACACTGACATATGCAATAAAGGAAATAATGTATACAATAAGGTTTCATTTTGAAAGATTTCATCAGTGCTTTTCAAGATACATTAAAATATCCTCTGGAGAATCTGAAAGGAGGTTCTTCAAACATTATTGTTGTAGATTTTGTTTTCTTTAAGACTTTTGAAATTTTGCAAGGTAACCAATTTATATGCAAAGTTTATTATAGTGTAAATCCATTAGCAATATTTCAAACTATCTTCAAGTATTTTCAATAATAGTAACAATTACTAATAGTTTTCTCAGTATTTCTCTTTATGGTGAAGGCATACCTATGCATGCATCCCAATTTAAAATCCAAATTTTTCTTAAACTGTTTATTATATTGCTGTTATACAAGAGTATGGTTTTTGTTGTAAATCATGTGGATTTTTTTTTGTTGTCGCGCACTTCTATGTCGAATACAGTGTATGTGCTTAATCTTAAATTATAATTTTGAAACTTGAGAGGCCTGTTTCTAAAAAACAAGTACTCATATTACAAAAATGTATGTGATGTTATAACATTAATTGGCAAAATTGTACTTGTTCTATTCAAATTGACACGACACGAACGAAGACTATAGGGGGAAACATGAAGATGGAAAAGTGATTTTTCTCCGAAACGTCGTTTTAAAAAATTAGATGTAATTGGAGATATCAAGAAATTGCAAATAGAGAAAGGAGTAGTTTTAGCATTTAATGTTGTACTTATGTATCAAAAACAAGGATCCAATAATTATAGATGGACTCTTCTGGATATGTATATATGTGCAGTAAAATGATACTTCAAATCAAACATGTAAATTGTTTTTCAACTTCCCAGGAGAGTATATTAACTAGAAATACTTATCAATTGAAAATTCATTTCATTTCTATTCATTTTCTCATATACATCAATTTTCCTAAAAGCTGATTATGGTGTACTAGATATAAATTAATAGTTTTGTAAAATCACTTATATCTTCAAATATATTTTTATTTTTTAGTGGAGTACATTCCTTATGAGAAAAGACCAAAAACCTATTTCATGGAAAAAGCAGCACAGAAGCCAGATATTCTGCACAAACAAGGAGAAACAAACAATTCCGATATAACCTTGCGGCGGACGATGAGAAATATTCTCGGCGGACCAAAATAGAATTTCCAGATTAAGTAAAAAAATTAAAAGGCTAAATGATCTTGGAATAAATGTTGAAGTAGAACATTCGACTGATAAAATCCAAAATGTTAAAGCTCCAGTTAAAAAGGTTCCTAATACGCGCCAAACGAATCCAGATAAACAGGTATTGTTAAAAAGAAAACGGTTGCAACTAGGGCTCCGAAAAACAGCATTAAACTGGCTGCTATCAATGCTGAAACTGTGAAGAAAATTGCAAGAGAACTAATTCGAAAAAAGGAAGTTCTTTACTAACGTTTCCAAGAAATTCGAAACCAACTAAGAAAAAATAGAACATTTGAAAAATACCTCGTTTGGACATATATATTTATAGTTAAAATAAAAAAATCGATCTAATCCTGTTTTATTACGTCATTAATTAGATAAATAAACCCCTGTCTATTGGTATAAAACCTTGAGATTTGTTTTATACAAATTTCTTCGGATCTGGATCTATTAAAAAAATGTTTAAAAATGAACAGACTAATAACTTTGGATGTAATAAAAAATCAGGGTTCATCAGAAATTGGAATTATAATCAATCTGATGAAGCTAGACTTGGCGAAACGTGTCAAATTAAAAGGAATAAATAATTTAATCAAGAGTTTGTTGTGTTTAAGTAATCTTAAAAATGAATTGTCATCAAGTGACGACTAACCCAATCATCAATTATACAAAAACACGTAACGTCCTAACTAGTGAGACGCAAGTTTGACTAGGAAATGTTTTGTTACCAATTTTTGCTGACGCATTTTGTTCGGGATACATTGTGCGCGTTGATAGCATTACGGCTTTTTTGCTTCATTGTCGAAGAGGCAGGATGATGACTACGGTTTTTGTTTCATGAAAAAAATGACATCTTAATACTGCTCAGTCTAACTTTATTGTTATGGAAAATTAATCTTACTCATCAGTGCAGTACAGACACATTGCTGAAATCATAAACATACAAACTAGTTTGTAAACTACAGTTTTCCCAGTTGGGAAGTGTTTCCCACGATGCAGAAGTGATTGATGACGAATTTAGAATTTTTCATATTAATAACTTGAAACTGGGCAATAAAATTATTTATTATTGGCCAGTTTGAATTATCAATCGTCCACGTCCACCAAATGACTGCTATATTATGAGTATTTAAAGCATTGTCACTCATGCTGCTTCGACAATGACGGGAAGATACATAATAGTGAATTCAGGACATGACCCAAAATTGCTATAAATCACAACTGTTTGACATCAACTTTCTTCATTCTCTGAGATGATTATATATAGTTTCTGTATGGTACAACTTAAAGCGAACAGTGCTTAATATTTGTCGGTGATCAATCGAATATTAACATTACTGAAAATTGAATATTTTATTAAAAAAAAGAGCGACAGTCATTTGAGAGTTAACGATGGAAGCGAAAACTTACGACATTTACTTGCCGTTTCTTGTTATCTGCCTGCCTCATTCTCTCTTCCGTTGTGTCATTCTTAGTACTACATATACGTTTCAGGAGAATTAAAATAGTTGTCACTATTTTGTTACGACTTAAGTATTAAGCCTGATGTGTAATTTAATTCTTAATTTAAATATAAGTGCAAAGGAACATATGATGTGTACGTTAATTTTTAATGAAAATATAAATTTGTTGAATTGTAAAATTTCAAACATACTGACTGATATGTATTTTTAAGTAGAATTTGTTACTGATTTAATGTGTTATGGCTAGGCGGGATAAATCTCATAAGGTAAGTACAGAAAAACGTTGAGTATCTGCAGTGTTAAATAACCAGCTACGTTATATAATCGTCTTAAACAAATCACTGCTTATTTGCGTATTCCAATTAAAAAAAAAAAAAATATGGTCCACACAATAAACCTTTTGGTTTGACACTGATTACATATATTCGACTAGTTGTTATGACTGGAAATCACAATGCCTGTGTGATATTTAGGTGGGCGTATAGCCCAGTTTATACTTATATATAATTTTTATTTTATTTTATTATAAATATTGGTACGAGTAACTTATGGCGAGATACCCACTGCCGCTTACATAAACTTTTCCCCACTAATGAATGTTTCATCGTTATATACAGATGTAAAAAATCTTTTTTGTCACACATAGACAATTGGTTGTTGTCTTGTTCCACTGTGAGCAAATGCACCATCCACTTGGGAAAAAGTTATTTTATACCCAAATGTTCATGCCCACGTCTGAATAGATTGTCTTTTGATATCTCAAGGTTGACAGTTATCTACTGCAACCAGATATAGTTTATGATACGTCATAACTTTTTCCTTTTTTTACTCACCTACTTCTGGATATATGTCTCTCCTATCACTTTCCATATCTCCATGTTTTGTGTTGTATTTAATCACCCACGTCACATTACGTGAACATAAGGCTGCAAGAATCCATTATTATTATTATTATGCATTTTGGTTCTATTAGATAGATAGAATTACAGTCTTGTAGAATGCACAGCAAAGCTTCAATTGTGAGAATCTTATCACTCACTGATTTTTGAATAATGCAGTCGTCTTCTTGATACAATATCCAGTATTTATACAATTTCTACTGTTGTGAAACTTTAACATGTCATTTATATAATTAATTTGTTGAGAATTTTCATGATTCTTAAATTATTGTAGGTTAGCCTTTATAGCCGATTTCAAGTTAATTTCTTCAACAGTTGGATTTTTACAGTGGTAGTTTTTTTAGAGAAAAACTTGCATGCATTCAAAAAAAAAATAGGTCAAAGTCTTTTATTTCATTATTTAATTCAACTGCAAATTCTTGGATTATTTGGATAAACTCATTTCTGTATAAATGTAATGTTTTTATTTTCACACTCGGGTTCAGTTCAGTTCTTGAATTTATTTAAAAACACAGTCTAACAAAATCTAATTTATTTCCACGAATTTTATGTACACACACAACCATTTGCAATTTATATTGAACACAGCCTTTTACTATACGACAGTCGATTACTGAATGAATGCTTCCGTCAGCTGTCCGTATTTATATAGTACTTCTCGGAATTCTCCAGAACGTCATAAGAGCCGCCGAGACATAGACTAGATTCTTCGAGAACATCATTAAGGCAAGCCGTCGATGCGCCAGACGAACATTTCTGATTCGCCTAAATATCGAATGAATTCCGCTTCTACGTTGGCCCCTCCTTAAGACTATTTCGTCCCGGAATGTCGCAGAATCCTACCTGGTGTGGCGATATTTGCAGGATTCTACAGTTCGACAACCGGAAGTTTGGTGAAAGTAACAGTCAACGGTCTTCTCACCACCCTTGAATTCAGCACATCCAACCCACAGGCTATCTTTGGGACAGACAATTTCATTAAGTTCTTCTCCAACATCAACGTCCTTAATTCTACCAGTCTTCCAGAGATCGCTATATGTTGGCTTGTCCTGCAAGAATGTTTTCGTTAGAAGATGTCTCTGGTACCCATTGGTTGTTTATCTTCGAGATGAAGGACCTTCCCTAGCACTGGATCTTACTCAGTTAGCTTCTAGAACTGGCTGTACTTCTTAGCAAACACCTTGGCTATTCCTCTGCACATCCAAAGATCTCGAGCCACACAATGCGCAAGGGAATATTCTATGGGCACCTCAAACAGGTCTCGGGGTTCCTCTTTGGTCACGTAGTGCTGCACTTTCTGTCCATTAGAATACAGTGCCATAAACTGTTCAAATGTCATCTTGTCATAGTTGGATGCTGCGGATTTGGTATTGGTCAATTTCGCTGTCATGTCTTCCGTCATAAGGGGCTAACCTGTTGAAATGTACTACCTTTTCGTTGTATACAACCAAACAAGATCATCAACTTGGAATTCTCCGCCCTCGGCTCTGATGTCATTGGCTTCCTTCATTCGGGCACTGGCATTCTCGATCTTTAACCGGACTCGTTGGTGGATGTCGTTCATCTTTTGATGTAACTGGCTGACATAGTCTTCATCTGCGGTTTCTTCTCTTAGGGGACATCCAAACTTCAAATCGTATTGTAGTCATTCTTGTTCCATAATAACACTGGCCGGGATCTGACCCTTGGACTCGTGCACAGACGAACGATATGCCATTAGAAACAAGTGAATATACTGTTCCCAGTCCCTTTGGTGGTCAGAGAATATCTTTGACAAATGGCGATTAATAGTCTACCATCCCATCGGATTGATGGTGTACCTAATGCTATTGTCCGTGTTTTATTGATCTTCAATAGTTTGCTGACGTCTTGGAAAAGGGTAGACTCGAAATTTCTATCTTGGTCTGAATGAAACTCCCAGGGAACACCAAAACAACTGACCCATCATCGACGGTCAACGGTTCTTGATTTGACAAGGCATAAGATTCTGCCCATTTACTGAAAAAGTCCGTCACTACCACAATGTACTTATTTCCGAAGTCAGATTCAAGACATGGACCGGCAACATCAATGGCTATTCTTTCAAATGGACTGCCCGCGTTATATTGCTTCAAAGGGTCAAAGGGGCTTTTGCTCGCTTCTGAGGCCCATTACTTGCTGCACAAACCGTACATTTCCGTTACCAATCATTAACATCTGCTTGGCGGTTTAACCAATAGAAGCGTTCTCTCAACTTCCTTAGGGTTTTCGTTACTCCTCCAGTTACACCATCATGTAGTTCTCGCAAAACCTCTGGTCTGTTTTCTTTCCCTGCCCTCCTCTGGAGTTTCCAGGACGCGCTTCAGAAGTCCTTTCTCCAGAATGAGGGAATTCCACTCTGCCCAGTATGACTTTATAGTTGGAGAGTATCGGGTCTTCTTCCTTCCACCGGATAACCTGTTTTAGTTCTGGATCTAATTTTTGGTCTTTCTGGATCTCGTCAGGTTGCCAATAGTCATCTACGGCGGTAGTTCTACAGAGAACAGCCCCTTTTTCGTCAGCTCGCTGTCAATGTTTGCAATCATCTGTTCCACGCCCTTTACCACAGCCAAGAGTTCCCTGCCAGTAAAGCAGTAATTCCTTTCTGGCTTGCTCAAAGTCTTGCTGATATAGCCGATGACTTTCTCCTGACCATCTTGGATGTGCGAAAGCGCCGCACCAATTCTGACATTTGTCGAATTGGTGCGGCGCTTTCGCCGCATTGAAGACGAAGTTCTCATCTCTCAAAGGATAATTTAAACTGGGGGCACTGGCTCTTTTGAGTGTCTCGAATGATTGCTGGCATTCCTCGTCCTAGTGGTAGCGCACCTTCCTCACTATGAGTCTAGTAAGTGGCTTGGCGATATTGGCAAATCCTGCTACATACCGACGATAATTCGTGCATAACCCCAGGAAATTCCTAAACTGGTGGATATCTTTAGGTATCGGTCATTTGGACCGCTTTCATTTTCTGTTTATCAACACAGCTATTCCCACTGCGGCAACCACATGTTCAAACTATTGCACCTCTTCTTGGAACAGTTGACACTTCTTCGGGCTCAACTTTAGTCCGGAACTTCAAAGCCATCGAAATAACTCTTCCAGGTTCTTCAAGTGGTCCTCCAACGATTTTCCAACCACGATAATGTCGTCAAGATACAGTAGGCATGTTTTTCAAGAAAGCTGTTTCTTTCAAACGTTGCTGGAGCATTATACAGCCCAAAGGACATCACCGTAAATTGGTCCAGAGCCGATGGTAAAAGCAGTATTTTCTCGGTCTTCCTTAGCTAATTCCACCTGCCAATAACCGCTCTTCCAGTCCAGGGTGGAAAACATCTTGGATCCACCCAACGTATCTAGAGTATCGTCTATTCTTTCTTCGTGGCGTGATTTAATTGCCGAAAGTCCACGCAAAATCGGGTTGAACCGTCTTTCTTTTTAACCAGGACAACTGGAGAAGCCCAAGGGCTATTGGGTCGTTCAATAACACCTTCTTCCTCCATTTCGTGGACTATCCTCCCGGCTTCTTCTCTTTTGGCTAGGGGTTGCATAATAGAGAAATGGGACGATAGTTTTTAACTATTTTTTTGTCGCCACTTTTAAAAACTGGGGTTACTAATGCCCAGTAGGCAGGAAAAGTCCCAGTTATTAATGATTTGTTAAAAATTAAAAAAAGGGGTAAGACCAAGGAATTTTTGCATTTTTTTATAAATGACACTGGGATACCGTCTGGACCAGGCCTTTTATTTACATCTCGAGAGTTAATTTGGTTTAAAACCTCTTCCATTATGATATGATTAATAGAAAACGAGTTATTACAGGTGAGATCACTAGTAGAATCAATTAAGGTCGGCAAAGTTTCAGTTTCATATACAGACGAGAAATAACTAGAAAATACATTACATATATCGAAGTCATTGGTAAACTGTTTTTCCTCGTATATTAATGTGTTAGGTAAACTCCTATACTTGTTTTTGCTAGCAACATATTACCAAAATTTTTTAATGCAACCCTTAATGTTACTGTCAACATTATTGATGTAGTTTTTATAATCAATTTTTAAATTATTTTTAACACATTTTCTTAGATTTGAAAAATTTAGATAATCAGAATCATTTTTATATTTTTTCCATTTTTTTGTGCATCTTCGCCTTTTCCTTAAACCTATAGTATCTCGAGAATACCAGATTGGATATTGCCTTTTTATATTAATTTCATTAATGTTGCTGTTAATTATTCCTCTTAGATTATCATTCAGAATTTGAACGCAGCAGTCAACATTATTATTTGAAAAAAGATAAACCCAATCGATAGCCTCAATAGCAGCATTAATTACATTGTAATGAGCAGATTCAAATTTATATCTTTTATATGGTGATCTTTTTTTAAACAATAAATCGTTTTCTAAATTAATCAAGATCTCAATTGCCTTGTGGTGTCTATCTTCATCTACAAGAGGATGGTTACTTGACACTACCTTAATATCCGGTAAACTGGAAAATAATAAGTCTAAAAACTTACCATGCATATTTGGAACGTCATTGTACTGGTATAAATTTAAATAGTTAAATGTGTCAACTATAATTTCAGAGGTCGCATTACAAACATTAGCTGGGATGAGAATTTGAGATGTAGAATCATAAGACCACAATATTTCAGATGCATTAAAATCACCAATCACCCAAACAGAGTCATTAGAATTATTTGCCACAATTTTAGAAACATTATCGAGGTAGCACTTAACATTATTGTACGTGGCATATGGGGGCACATAAACACAACAGAGCAACAACTTTTTGTATCCCTCGCATTGAACCGATATCCACAGGTCTTCACACAAGCCATCACTTGACCACTCAGGATGCACATCACAATATAATTCAGTTTTAACTGCAACCATTACGCCACCACCATCTTCTTTTAGTCTACCACGGCGATCATTCCTAAACACATTATAAATTTGGGGATCGCATACTTCTACTGAATTTATGTTATCATTGAGTCGAGATTCCGTTATGCATATTAGATCTAAGAAAGACGCAGCTGATGAAATGAAAAAATCTTTAAGTTTAGTTCCAAAACCGTTCACATTTTGATAATAGATAGAGAGAACCATAAAAGAAAAAAATGGGAGGTAACTTGTGAGATTTTTAAAAATTGAGGGTAAATTATTTGAAATTATGTAGATTGGTTTGACTAGTTATAACACGAGTATTACCAGAGACCGGATTTCGTATAAAAATTTTGCAATCCCTTGTCCAATAATGCCAGTCTTTTGACTTACAGAATGTACGAACTTCTTTGAATAACTTTTTGTTTTTGGGAGTGAGATGATCATTAATATAGATGTTAAAATCTTTGTTTGCAGCTACTCCAATCTCGCTAACCTTCAAACCTTTTCTATTGCGAATAGCAGTTATTATAGCATCTTTATGGGTCTTTGAAGTAATCTTGACAATAATAGGTTTAGGCAAGTCCTTGTTCGCAGACGGAATTCTGTGGCACGATTCAATAATATTGCTGCAATTAGAAATTTTATGTTTCGCACAAATGTTGCTGAAAATATCAGCGACATTCTCTGAGACTGTCTCGGGAATTCCACTTATTTCACTGTTGTTCATCCTTATTTGTTGCTGCAACTGGTTAACTTCATCCTTCAATTCTTTCATTTCGCTATTTATATTGACAACATCGACTTGAATTTCATTAACTTCACTAATTCTCTTCTCAAAACTTGATATTTTGTGGTTAAAATCATCAATTTTATTTCCATGGAATTGTAATGATTCAACAAATAATTCCTGCTGCTTTTTTAAAGTACTTATCATTGACTGCAAGTCATCTAACTTAGATATTATAGTATTCATATCAGTTGACTCATTATTCTCGCCAGCCATACAGTCGACGCATTTCCAGGACAGCCCCGTAAAATTTTCTGGCCAACTCGGTACATTAATACATTTATTATGATACATTTTTTTACATCCAGAACAGGTCACCGATGGGGAATGCCTCGAAGAGGCGCTCTTACAAAAACAACAAACAGCTGGTGCCATGTCGTAGTTTTTAGTCACACAAAAAGGAATCGCTTCGTTTAACTGTTTATGTTGAGAAATAAATTGAAGGTTAAATTGCTGATAATTTTAACTGTTTTTTTTTCTACGCCTGTTAGGCAAGAAAAGAATTTTTTGGCCCCAACACTTTCACAGTACACTAGTAACTTAAGAAAGAGTTTATTAAAAACTAAATAAAGATGCCTTTATCAAGCAGTTTTGCTCGTGTAAACGAGAAGCTACGAAAAACACGTGTGACTCTGTGTATACACTACTAAGAACTATTAATTTTATGTTTCACCAGGTCAGTCCGTCCTCTTCATTTCAAGTTCTTGAAAGAATCTGTGATGAGCCTTTCCAGTTCCTCAGATATTTTACCTGGTAGTATTGCTGTATGTTGTGTGTTTCTAACTCTTACCGGCACAATCAAACATCATTACTGTTCCAGCTTTAGCTTTCCCATCTAGGCGATGATCTACAATGATTTCAGTTTCTGGAACACTGATATCCTCTGCTAAGATTGCTTGAAGCATTCTGTCGTCTTTACCATGAAGCACCACTTTTTCATCATTCACCCGCAGAATTTCATCTTTAAAGTTTAACTCGAATCCCTTAGAGCTCATGACATCCATTCCGGTAATGACTGGGTCTTTGATTACCGCCACTATTGCCCGATGTTGGAATGTTGTATTGCCTACGACCATTTTAACCTCTTTTTCACCATGGACCTTAGTTGCTTCTCCTGTCGATGTTCGCAGTTGCCACTTTGTTGGTTTTATCATTGTCTTGTCTAAAAAATGTTGGGCCTTATGACTGTTTTCCAGCAGCATTGCACATTGTTTTTTATTAATAAGTCCATCTACAGAGACACTGTGAACGTGGTTGCTTAGCGAAGCGACATATGCGTTGGTAGCTGGGGCTTGTTGGCTACATCCTTTACAATTGACCTTCTTTAGTTTCCCCGACGAGGAATTCGGTACTCCGTTGCTCTCCTTGAAACGACTCTGGATATGCTCTACCTTACGCCACTTCCGACATCTCAGTAGTCTTTTTTTTTCATCTACTATCTTTCTTACAGAGGCTTCATCATTTCCCCTATTTTCTGATTCTCCTTCAATTATTCGGAAACTGGCTTGACCTGTGCAGATATTTTTCGCAGCCTCGAATTCCAGAGCTCGAGGCTGGATAGGCAAGGCGAACCAGACGGTCAATATTAGCTTCAAACTCTTGTAGGGATTCATTCGATTTCTGTTGGGAGTGACAAACGTGCTCCAAATGGGTTTGGCCATACCTCAGTTCTAAATATTTGACCAGTTGTTTGTAGTCTTCTTGCTCAGAGGTATTCAACGTTTGCAAAATATCTGTAGCATCCCCTCTAAAGTGAGGATTAATGGGATTGCATTTTCCTCTCTCGGCCATTCGTTTAACTTTGCGGCAGCCTCGAACTGGCACCGATTATTAGCCCATGACGATTTTCCATCAAATTGAGGAGGTTTCATTTTGAGTCTTGTCCCCTCAAGGCCAATTTTCGAATCCACTACTTCTGGACTGTCTCTGCTTTCGGTTGTGGATTGTGTTTCGCCCCTTTGTATTGTGACTACTTGTTCTTTTATTTTGCTGATCTCACCATCCATTATTTGTCTTAGTTCTTCTATCTGCGTTTCATGCATGACTCACTTTTCGGCCATTGTTTGCTTTAGCTCTTCCATCTGAGCCTCATTCTCTAATATTTCTTATGTTTCTTTTAAATTTTCCATTTGTTTTAATAGCACACTCATGTCCCCATTACCAGAAACTCCAAAAAAATTAGTATCGGGATGTTACCTTCATTTACTAGGGTATCTCGTAGCCGTTGTATTAATTCAATTTTGTTACCACTAATTTCTAAACCCCTTTCCGCAAGTTCTTGTTTTAAGTACGTCACTTTCAATTAGTCCAAACTCACTGCTTTAAACATAGTTAGTCTATTTATTTTCCCACTTATAATGTTCCACAATTACACCTACACATACACCACTGTATTGTTTTTATTTTCACGCTCGGGTTCAGTTCAGTTCTTGCATTTATTTAAAAACACAGTCCAGCTCTCTCTAATTTATTTCCACGAATTTTATGTAAACACAACTATTTACAACTTATATTGAACACCTGCTTTTACTAAACGGCTGTCGAATCCTAAATGAATGCTTCCGTCAGCTGTCCGTATTTATATATTACTTCTCGGAATTCTCCAGAACGTCAAAGAGCCGCCGAGAGATAGACTAGATTCTTCGAGAACTTCATCAAAGCAAGCCGCCGACCTCGATGCGCCAGGCGAACACTTCGGATTCGCCGAAATATCGAAGGAATGATGCTTCCACGAATTATCGGATGAATTCCCATCACATTATGAAGCCGCAATGTTTTAGTTTATCATTTTTATAATTTGAATTACATCTTGAGACTCGTCTACACTTAAACAACAAACGAGAGGTACGCTACACAATTTTTAGGTTACCTATATACAAAATAGACATCTGACTTCTATCGTTACGTACATCCAGTGCCATGGTTTATAAGTGGGCCGTGTCAAACACCGTTTTCTTGTAACTTCCCTAATGTTGTCGTTCTAACCAGGGGTTGGAACTCAGATAGGGAATTGGTTCACATTTTGAGCGCCCTCTGTACTCATCAGGAAAGCTTAGGTTTCACTGAACTTAGTGAACTTCCTCGAGAGGTGTGATTATCGGTCAGTATGACGTGCGTGTTAGCATACCGTGGTACATTTGATATTTGGTGCTGTATGATCTGTGGTCCCCAAAGTTTTTGTCGACGTCCTACACTTGTACTCTAGGGAAGTTAGTATTTTCAATTGCAAAAAAATTCCACAGGTGTTTGATTGGCTTTTCTTGAAGAATGTATATAGAAAAATACATAAAAACTGTTGTTAACAAATTTTAATTCCTTAATTAATTATACGGAGTGTTTAAAGTTGCAAAAATCGCAATTTTAGCAGTTTTTGTAACTTTTCAGCAGTTGAATGAAAAGTTCTAGTGTCGAAAGTAGGTAAGTTTGTTTTATACATAATTTTAATACCGATAAAATGATAGGTTCATATAGCCGATTGGATAATTAGTTATTGAGTTATTTGGAAAAAACTGTAAAAAATACGCCATTTTCAAAATCGTCCATAGTTATTGTATAAAATACGTTGAAATTTTGAAACTCGGCAGAATCTTTCATTTCAAGGAGGTAAATAACAGGTAAGAATCTCAAATTTTCAGCTCAGAAAGTTTTCTTGCAAATCTGATCTTTTTCCAGGGCTTTAGATTTTACGTGAAGTTTACAATGCTCCCATTTTGAGCTAAGTTAATATTTTTACCATCTGAAAGGACTATATTAATTATTAGATCTTTGAGTACAATCGTAACAATTAGTGTTAAGTTAAATTGAAGTTAGTGGGGTTGCAACCCCACAGTCGCCATCTTGGAAAAGTCATCCAAATGATTTTTATGGTTTATCTGACAAACTATGGATCTCGCAAACAAAAAATATTTAACATCTTTTGTTACAAATAAAATTGTCTACAACTTTCGTCAAGTAACTTTTAGTCAGACAACTATAAATAAAAGAGTTATAAACGAAAATCAACGAAAATTTGAGAAGAAAATTTCTATTAGTCGATATAACTTTTTTTCTAATCATTTTACAAAAAATTACCTCCGACTATTTTTATAGATGGTGTTTTAAGGAATAATTTGCATTATTAACTTTTTAAATTTATTCATTAGTTAAGTAACTTCATGGTTCATAACTATACATTAATATTAATGATTTGAATAATTATATTGTTGACTTTTATTTTCTATTTTCTGACTCATTATTTCTTTTCTAAAGTTTTTTACTTTTATAATCACCGAATAATATACCTAATTGTGATATTGCGATCGACTTTGTTTCAAAACTCTAACATTTAAATTCTGCAAAACAATTACGAGGGCAAATCATATATCAACAGACATTTTTTCATACATTAATTGAATAACATTCTACAGACATGATTGATTTAGCATTTTTCAATATACCCTCCTGTGTGATCTACACACATTTTCCACCAAGAGTTGGGAGTTTCTCTGTTCATGGAATGTTTGAGGGCGAGTTGCAAGCCAATTGCGCATGTGCTTCCTCATTTATTCCAAATTGTTTTCATCCCGGTGATTCTTTCAGAGGCAAGTCAGGGCTATATGGAGGGTGGTCGGGAGCTTCTCAGCCCTTTTCTTGCAGTGTATTCCTTGTTTTTTGTTTCAAATACGCGGCTTTTGCCAGCCGTAACAACTGGCAGTAGTAATCCATAAAACCCATAAAAAAAATCGTCGCAAGGATTTTTCCAGATGAGAGGCGAGTTTTTAATTTTCATTCTTTTTCGCCACTTTAGACGATGCGGTTCAAAAAGGCCTTCCCTTCTGGCTGAAATCCATTTAGAAGTCTTTCAACGATCTTTGGTTTACAGTCAACAACGTCGGAACCGATATACCACTAATTTTTATGATCCTAAGTTGATCGATGATAATTGATTGAACACTTCCATGGCTGGTTCCCCAGTGCCCATAAACTAAACATCTATTCCAATAATTTAGCTCGAAACTGCATTCTAAGCAGAATAACAAAATTACCGTTTATATTTGATTTACCTTCGTATATAATGTAATTTGCTTGGAAAAAGCATTTTAAACGTCATATCATTTCGATGACTGCTATTTTTCTTCTACTCTGAGGGGAAATCAGGATCCCCTCTGCTAATATTTATGCGTTGCCGAATACCAAAATGCAGAATTTCAAATTAAATTTACAGACAATAAAACAAACCCAAAAGAATATTTATTAATATTCTTGATGTGTTGTACCGAAAGATTTGATAATTTCCATGTTCCATTCAAATTTATAAAAAAGTAATTTGATGCAGAATGGGAGCATTGTAAACATCACGAAATAAAAGAGCTCTCCATAAAAAACTACATTTGAAAAGTTATTTTCGATAGGCAAATGAAACTTTATGCCAAGTTTTATCGTTCTAATTTTTTTTAGATAAGAGTTACGAGTGATTGAAAAATGTGCCTTTTTTCAAATTTTTCGGGAATAACGCATTTATTAATTAACCAATCCTGTCGATCAACATCTTATTTAGTAGGTTCTAAAAATGCGCATACAACACACTTACTTTTGATACTTAAAATTTTTATTCTGTTGCTGAGAAGTTAGAAAAACTGGCAAAATTAGGGTTTTTGCTATTTTAAACACCTAGTATAATTAACCAAGGAGCAAAAATGTGTTAACGAAACTTTTTTTGTGTTACGCGATGTACCTTCTTCCAGAAAAGTCATTCAAACACCTATGGATTTTTTTGCAAAAATGGCATTAAAAAATGCTAAGTTCCTTACATTATTCGTTTAGTTTGTCTATGCCTCCACACTGTTATTCTTGTGCCTACTTATCTTTATATCCATGTGCAGCCCATTGCCATTTCATCTTAGCCACTTCTTGATTTCTATCAGGTACCTACTCTGGATTGTGGTTTTTATTTTTTATTTTATCACCCATTGAGACGCCCTTTGAGTGGTCAAGAGTTTATTTGCAGCTGCTTTTGTTAGACTGCTCGTTTTTAAGTCCGTACGTTTGCATAGGCAAAATACAGGCGTTATATTCTCCGCTTCAGATTTATAGGGATTGTATTGTTTTTTAGAAAACTATTAGCAAGTTACAACAATCAGAACAAAGGGTACTCAAGTACTGAAATTCTAAAATAAAAGATTTTACAGAAATTTTAAAGATAATGCAAAGATTTTTTATTATGAAATTATGTAAATTGGGATAATCCTTAATTACCTACCTGCTTTTAATCCTGAATTATAAAGTAATGACATTGTAATAAATATTTTATGCATCCTTACAAAGTAAACTAAACAATAAGCTGTATCAGATATAGGACCCTTGTCCGAATTCATTACTTTATTATTTTTATAAATCATTATGCTTTCATAAGTTCAGTTCCCTAAAATTATTTAGTTATTTAACTAATTTTAAATAAGTTGAATCTACGGAGTGTTTATGTTCTAAAACATGCAACACTAGATTTAATTGTCACAATTTCGTATACAAACGTTAGAATCTCTTGTCGTACATGACCTTCGAGAATACCAAATAAACCACAGATATAGAATAGAAAAGAAAAATTTTGGAATTTTCGGTTTCGAAATTCAATTTTAACCAATTAATCATGTTTTTCATAAGAATAAATTTTATATTTATACGAATTAATATATCCTGGAAATACTTGAACAAAATATACATTTTGCAGTCCTAATTAGCCCATCACCAATCAAAAAAATTGTCCAACCCCTCCCCCCCTCCCGAAAACCCACCCCGAAAAAAAAACTGGCTACGGCCTTGTTCGAAAAGTAAACTTTTATTACTTTATTAATGCGTTCTTATTGTCAGATTTGCTCTGACTACACTTGCCAAACACATGTGACATTTAAAACTCGCCAGTTCGGTTTGTTTCTAATTTTATTATCGTGAATATTCAACAGTTTACCGAAAGTTTTTTATTCACTCAAATACCTAAAAAATGTGAAACTCTTCCCAACTAAATGAATTACTATTTTTTTATTATTTTTTTTTCAGAGATTAGAAAATACGTACACACCAGTCAATAGAGATCTTTAAGTGACATAAAATTCAACAGCAAACCGCATAAGCCATCCCGAAAATAATAGTTTGTTTATAAAACATGACTAACAATTTTAACAGCAAACTCGCAGAAGTAAATAAATTATTTGAGCCTTAAAACTCCAAAAAATATGGGGTATTTTCGTTTGTTGCTTATAGTCTAAAAAGGAATGATCTGTTCGTAATGCCGTCAGTAGAAAAATTGTAAAGAATCAGAAAATCTTCAAAATGAGTGTTTATAAATCTTGATCGCAGCATTTTTCATAAAGAAAAGCCGGAAAAACCGATGTAAAGTAAGTGATTTTAAAAAATTCATAACTTGGTTGTAATAATAGCTGGAACCTTAATCGGCCACCTACTGATAGCTTATAACGTGAAGATTTATAACGCTGAAGATCGACATTGTTGTTAAGTAGATCTTGAAAAATTTCAATTTAAATAATTGGTTTAAATATTTTGCGAAACGTATAACGTATCGCATTAACCACGCAACTTGGATAGCCATATGAAAATGTCTTTTGAAAGCCCATAAAATGCACCTCACTTCGCATATCTTGGTTTTTTGCTATAGTGCCATAAAATATATTAATACTGTTTTATGAAAATTTGCTTAAATGACGGACCCTTACGTCTCAAATTTTTTGACAGTGGCGGATCCTATTCTTCAAAAACTACTTATTTTATATATCCCGTGAGCCCATATAAACTTAACATCAGAAACTATCCGCTTTTGACCACTTTTTCTGTGTATACTCGGTAAAATTTGATCCAATTAGGATGTATAAACGCTTGTTTTGAAGGATTTGTAATTCTCTACAACTTTTCTGTAGACGGCGTTACGGTTCCTTCACTACTTTTTATTACATTAAATTAAATAATTAGGAGGAAATATTGCCAAAATTGTAAAGGGAAAAGTAAATAGGTTCTTCTGCAAAATTTAATAATACACATACAATGTAAATAACGTTAAGGAGTTATAATTTATTATTCTGCACTTTTTTCTTCCAGAGATTTTAAACCCTAAAATGAAATTCTAGACGCTTTTCGATGTCGGCTTATTTACTTCTTAAGTCGGTATATCTTAAAAGATTTCGGCAATTCTAAAGGGGTTAATGATGTTATGAATATATTTGTTGGTGATGAAGTGCATTTTAAACACATTACTTAAAAGGAGATTTAGAAGGGCGCGTTTCTTGTTTATTATGATTTATTGGACAAAAAAGCATATCTCTAACTTATTAGGCTATTAGGTGTTAAATAGTGTTTAACTCATAATTTGGCGGATGAAATACCTTATAAACATTAAATATGTGTGTAAAAATTTCAGTGCAATAAATTATTAGTAGTATTAGATGACGCCCAAAGAAATTTCGAGATTGACTAAAATTATTTAATATATCCAATTGAAAAGAAATAATAATTATACTTAAATATCATACTATAATTCGTATTGTTTTACTTACATAAAATAAAAGTAAAATAGTTATTAATCCCTAAAATTAACGACTAACAGAACGACTCTAAAAAAGGTGGTAATAAGTGCTTCTAAACCAGTGAATAAATACATATATGTATATTTACTCAATGGTATACACGCAAATGTTTTATTTGTAATATTTCACTAACTGATAGTAGTTTACCGTTAGGTGTTGTAAATGTAATATAAATGAATAACAATTACATGCGAGGTGTAATATAAAAGCACTCTGAAGATTCAACAGCACCTTTCCTTATTTATTTATTTACGGTTATGCCACTTTACAAAAAATAACATTCATCTTATCAAAGTAAACAGTGATAAAAAACATTTAAAAACATAGAACCGACTTCCAGGTATAAGTAAAAAATTTAAAATAATTATAACAGAATACAACTCTAGACAATAAATAACACATTCATTGTTCTTAGGTACCTATACACAAAGTAAAAATGTAGTAAACATTAAAAGGTGCTCATTTGTACAAATTAATTACCTACCTATTTAGTACGTTTTTGAAGCGGTGCCAAGCATATCTAAAATCCTGCATTGCATACTTATCTACAACTTCATCGAACTTGATTGTTGCTTGGCACCGACTTCAAAAATATACTAGATAGGTACGTAATTACTGAATTAGCACTTTTAATGTTTACATTTTTTACTTTGTGTGTAGGTACCTAACAACATTGAATGTTGTTGTTGTTGAATGATTTATTGTCTACAGTTGTATTTTATTATAATTCTTTTCAACTTTTTAGTTATACCTGGAAATCGGTTATATATTTTTTAACTGTTTTATTTTCTTTATTCTTTATTTTTTATTTTGTATAATATAATGTATGTATAACCAATAGACCAGGTCCAGGTAACATCGAAAGGCCCAACTTTACAGAAACATACATTTTCATTTAAATTGACTGGTAAGAGTTGACTTAATAAGCCAAAAATATGTCTTGTCTAAACATTTTATAAAGAGTGTGATTATTTGGATCGTTTTGACGACAATTTTAATAGCAGGCATTTGCTCTGTTTTATTTTTTCGAAAACGAAAGGAATCAGTTTACTTTCAGTTCTCTTTTATTAAAACACTTTGTAATAATTCCACTTTACAATATGTTTCAACCACTCTATTTACTATCTTATAGGAACCACATTACTGTAAGAGTTTTAGCGACCCTATATAGGAATTAATCTTCTCCGCGCTCTATTTCACTATCGCTTATTGATAGACCACACTTTATAACATTTTTCGACCACCAAATGTCCACTCCACCCTATATTCCTACCATCCTGTACATACGGCTGTCTATGGGCCACCATCAATTTTTTTACTACCTTCTGTAACTATCATCCTACTGCTTAGGATATGATCGTTGGAATATATTCAACCATCATATATGTGCAACTCCTTTTGGGCCGACCTATAAATCATTCATTTCTCTAACTTCTATCATCCTGTAAAACAATATCACCTCTCCACCCTATATTGCAACTTCGGCTACACAATAAAGCATTTTTACATGACATTGTATAGCTATATTTATACTTAGCATATATTTCAACCACCCTGGATATAAATCTACTTATTGCCACCCAATAGAACTTTTTTTAGTATAACTGTAATTTCATTCCAAACTATATTCTAAGCACCTTGTAAATTCAACTGCTAATGGTCTGTCTTATAGGTATAGCTGTATTTTAACTAGAGATAGGCAAAACTACTACTTTTAAATAACAGTTGCTATTCTTATTGATATTTGCATATAACAACTAAAAATAACAGTTATATTTTTTGCAGTTAAAATTGCTTTCGCCATCTCTTGGAAAGAAACTAAAATATGCCAAGTTCATATTTGTTGGCTACCAATAAGATAAATATCTTCACATTTAGTACGATATAGAAAATATTAGAATATATTTGTAAGACTCCTTATTCTTGAAATGTTGAATCTCTGAGAAATATTAAACTGAGGTTTTATTTTTTATGAGTTATACGTGGTACAGTGTTGTTATGGATATATTTTATTTTTATTTCTGGCGTTATTCTCAATTATATTAATTCATTTAATTATCCAAATTGAAGGGATTTTGTGAAGAGATTATTTGGCACTGTTGTCTGGACAGCCTACGACAAAAGCTTTCCGTATACACAAGTCGATTGAGAAGGTACAAAACCAGTAACCAACAGAAACTAGACAACGCACTATTCCCTAAATCAGAAAAAGGGTTTTATAGAACACTCAACAACATCAATAATAATGAAACCCCTAGTTATCCCAGTAAAACAGCCATCGAGCAGTTCTGGAAAACACAACATTCCACAACAGTTTCCCATAACTCCAGAACGAGCTAGATTAAGGCGGAGGAGGCTGCATTTCAGAATTGTGATAAGATGCAACACCAACCATTTACAATAGAAGACATGTACAACATAATGAAACACCTCCATAACTGGAAAGCACCAGGATCAGATGGTGTGCAGAATTACTGGATAAAGAAACTTTACGCCACCCACGAGAAATTAACAGTACTCATTAATGACATAATTATCTATTCACAAAAGATGCCTAGTTTCCTTACGCATGGTGCTACATACCTCTTACCAAAGGACAACCTATGTACACAGGACCCAGCAACGTACCGACTAATCACTTGCCTCTCAACCTTATACAAACTCATAACGTCGTGCATTAATAATCGCCTTTTCAGGCATGGTGAGCTGAACAACATAATCGATTCCGTTGTCTGCAATCAAGCCCATGCCAAACGAAAAAATCTCTACATGGCATATGTGGACTACAAAAAGGACTTTGATTCATTTCCACATGCTTGGCTCATTCAGATGCTCTATAAAGTAAATTTAACTTTTTAGAATATGTCATAACTACCTGGCAAAAATCTTTCTGAATGAAGCCGACTGTTCGATACAAACTGACTCTATCCCTATCAAAAGGGGTATATTCCAGGTAGTCAACTAGCTCGTTCAAATCGCCATTACTAGAATCATTCAGTAACTCAGCACAATCGAGTCGAGACTCGAGGCTCATCGATGGTGCTGAACGTTTAAAGTTGAATTACGAAGTACAGACTCGTTCAATCGTTCGATCGACTCGGAGCGACGGGAAGAAAGGAGCCGTTTGGTTGATGGATGTAGGTATTATTTTAAACAAATCCATGAATGGTTATTTCTATTACCCTAGGCAATAAGTGATTGAGGCACGGGGTTGTTATTGTTTTGCGTACGGTGTGGGTTGCAAGTTTTGAGTTTGTTTCATTTAAGGTAAAATAGATAGAATATCTAACTTTGTAACATATTTGTGAGTTTTAATCAGGGCTTTTAAGTTTAAGTTTCACGAGATTTTAAACGTTGCAATCAGTATGTCGGATAGGTATGGGATCGAAAAAAAGGAGCGACGTCCAACGTAGTTTCCATGTTTTCTTTTTAAATGTAAATTTATGAAATCCTTTTTATTATGTATGTATGTATGTATGATAAAGCAAAACCTTAATATTAATTTGATAAGTGAACTAAACATGTGCATATATAAATTTTATAAATCCCCTAAGGCTAAACGGCTGTGTGGTTTAGGAGCGACATCGTTCAAATGAACGTCTCAGTGTGAACGACTCCGTTTGGTGAGCTGAACGAAATGAGCGGGCTCACTAAAAAGACTCATAAAACCCAACACTAATTCCAGGGAGACTCTCTTAGCCCGCTGTGGTTCTGCCTTGCCATGAACCCACTCTCACACAAACTGTACTCAACTAACTTTGGGTTCAGTCTTAAGCACAGCAACGTACAAGCATTTGTTATGCATGGACGACTTAAAGTTGATGGCAGCTACGAAACAACAGCTGGATGATATGCTTAAAATAGTAGAAGGGTTCTCTAGTGACAAATGCCGAATTATTAATATAGTTAAAGGCAAAATACAGCAGGGGCCCTACGAAATGGGAGATGGTACCTCAATTGAATCCATGGAGGAAGGCCATACTATAATATAATATATAATAACTTACAAATACCTTGGAATAAAGCAGGCTCAACGAATTGATCACACCGACATGAAAAAGGACGTAAGAACAAAGTTTTATGGTAGGATAAAGACGACTGCTGAAGACCAAACTTAACAGTAAAAATCTTTCGGTATAGTTAACTGGTGCAAGACCTACATTGAACAATTACAACGGAAAGTTCGAGTACTACTAACAAAAGCTCAAAATCACCATCCAAAGAGCTGTGTCGAACGTACAACATTGCCCCGGTGTGAAAGAGGAAGAGTATTGGCAGATATAGGAAAGTTACGTGATCAACAAATTTCTAATTTGCGTAATCATTTCCAGAAACTCGCAGAATTTTCTGATCTACACAGAGTCATATGTCAGGTTGATGACTCAACACCTTTGAGACTGACAGAATGACAAGTTCAAGTATACCACCAGACAACTGATCAGAAACTGCTCAAATGGAAAAGAAAAGCCCCTTCATGGAAGACATATAAATGCCGTCAACCAAGATTATGTCGATAGTTCAGCGTCCAGCTACCGGTTGATCTCTGGTCATGTGTTTCCTGAAACGGAAGGCTTTATATTGGCAATTCAAGATTAAGTAATTCCAACTAAGAACTATCTAAAGTACATCGTCAAAGACCCTTCTATCAACAACGACAGATGCAGATATGGTTGCCAAACATCTAAATCTCTCCAGCATATCACAGGAAGTTGCCAAGCGTTCGCTGCAACTGAATACCAAGAACGACACGATGCTGTGGCAAAAATACTGCACCAGGTACTAGCGCTGAAATTTGAGCTATCCCAGTCCCAGAACACCCTACTTTATATACAAACCAGAATCTATTTTAGAAAATAACAACTACAAACTGTACTGGGACCGGACGATATTGACCGATCGGACTGTTGCTCGCAATAGACCAAATATAGTTTTGGTAGATAAAGTCTCTAGAAAAACAACCTTAATTGACATAGCAATCCCTAACAACAATAATTTAAATATTAAACAGGATGAAAAAAAATATTGTTGATACTCCAAATAACTCAAAACTATTACTATAGATGTGGGCCACTCTTAAAATCCTAGTAACTGGTTCGTTATAACCATAATACGTAATATGAAATGGAACGTTCAAAATCACAGTATTACGTGTTATTCTAGTATAAACATTAAAATTTATTAAGTCTAGTAACTCTGGAATTTGTATATTTTCATTCAAAATGTTATGAAGGAACCGCAAATCTGCTTCCATTCTTCTGTGATGTATTGATGAGATGTTAAGTATTGAAATGATCTCATCATATGTATACAGTTGTCTGTTGATACCTATTTTATGAGCATACTCTTAAAAATTTTGGTTTGTACTGTCTCTGTTGTGTATAACAGTATTATATGAAGGAGGCCAAATAAGTGAACCATATTCCAAAATAAAAAACCAAACTAAACTAAGCTAAAATATAACAACTTCAAGGTTCAACTGATTGCTATTTCATCATCTGTAGGGCCTTAGTTGTAATATCGTTAATATGATGTTTGGAACTATTTTGAAGTTAATTTTGAGTCAAAGTAAATTCCTAAATCTTTGATCTGGCCTTGTTCTTGTAGAAGTATGTTTGTATTATAATATTTAATTTTATTTATTTAATCTACCTAGGTGTAACTTTTAAATTAATAACAAGCAATTATGAACTGTCATATTTCTTAACTGTTGCTATTTTTTCCTTGTGTTTTGTAAAAATGATTATTTTTTTATATAGAGTCCATCTCAGAGTGATGTCGTTTCTTGGTCAAAAAATCTATTCTGTAAATGATAAAAGTTCCAGAATATAAGGATATTACAAACCATATCTCATTAGGTGTAAAGAAAAATATTAAAGTCAATCATATAATTTAACAAATAACCATGTATGCTGATACCAGGCGCTCCTGAATAAACAAATCAGTGTTGAACGATTAATGGTGAATTCCACCCATAAACCGAACACATTGTTGAAAGTGATACCTTTAAGACACTACGGTATCTTTCTGAATATTCTGGAACTAGTCGTTACTCATCTCAAGAAAATAAACATTTTAAAGATTTTTTCCCTCACCTGAAAGCTTTAGCTCTGAAATAACAAATGTCAATTTTTATTAAAAGGGACTTGTTTTATTCTGAAGTGAGAAATATATATGTATTGAGGACAGATTTTCATGCAGTAACCAATATATATATATATATATATATATATATATATATATATATATATATATATATATATATAGAAATATGATCTTAACTACTAACACAAGTTTTCCATTCCTTGATTTGAACTTTAACCATTGTTTTTTATTCTGCCAATTTTATTTTTAGATTATCCTAGAATTACAAGTACTTAAATCCTGTAGATAGCTTATAAAATAAGACCTCGACGTAAGTTGTTGAAGATACATCTAAAATGTGAGAAAAAAGGTTGTAAATATGCTAAAGTATCACAATAAGCATTATTTACTATAAAGGGCCATGGATTTTTGTAAATAAAAAAGAGCGACAATATTTGAGACTGAAGGATGGAAGCGAAAGCTTCTAATGAAATACACTTCCTATTTCTTGTTCTCTCCCTGTCTCTGTACATTTTCTTTGTGTGATTCCTATTAATAGAAATAAATTTCAGGAGATTTAAAATCACAGATTTATTACGATTCAAGTTTTAATCTTAACGCGTAATTTAGTTCTTAATTTAAGTGTAACAGCAATGGAAAATATGATGTGTAAGTTTATTGTTAATTAAAATATAAAAAAATGAGTTATAATAATTCAAACATATTTCTATTAAACGTTATTTAATATTTTAATATTATATAACAAGGTCACTTTAATTATAACAGTTTAAATTTAGGTAACATTATTTAAGTAGATATTTTTTAAATATCAAAGCAACTATAAACTATTCTTCAAAATAGCTCTTGTAATATGATCTAATACATATTAAAAAAGTACTAGTCAAAATGCTTTAAATTAGGGTGACTCTGATGTAGCAAGAGGGTGGATTTTAAACAGCAGATATTTAGGATAAAATATATATTTTACATTTCCATGTTTAAAAAAAAATGTTTTATTATTTTTCGACTTCTGACCTATGACCTGTGTTCTGACGTCAAGCCTCTAATTTAAATTATCGCAAACAGAAAATTGGAATGTTTATTAGAACAAAAAGTACTGTTATTGTATATTGATTGAATGTTATCTTTCTCATTAGTGCGTATGTTTATTGTCGTAGTTTTTCATATTTAACATTTGATTGCTATGAGTTACTTGGTAAGAGACTCTAAGAAGCTATTTTTTTTCTGTACATTTTTCTTTGACTTCGTTATGGAACCAAGGCGTTTTTTGTTTATTATTTCTTTGGTTAATTTAAATTGTTGGATTTAATTTATGTCCAGCATTCCTCTACATCATGAGTTGTCGTTACCCCCGTTTTTATTCTAAACTAGCCGTGACCCGCGGTTTCACCTGCGTATGGAATGTACAATTCTTTGTAAAAAGAAATAGCTTATGAAACTTATGGGGTATCCTATTCAACAATTTTTTCTAACTTTGTTGAACGACCCTATATAAATATTGATCCACCAAAATTTTTCAACCTCCTTGTATAGCTGTAACTCCACTTCACCCTATAGTGCAACCATCCTCTATATGCTGCTGCTTATTTGTCACCCAATATAACATTTTTTAAACACCTATATTTCAGCTTAGCAACTGCTTATGGTCTATGCTATATAACAATTATTTCTGATATTTTGAGCACCTTGTAAAGTATAATTTCTCTCCACTCTATATTTTATTCACCCATAATATGCAACTTTTTCAAACATTGTGTTAAACTGTTCGTGGTCTAACCTATATAACAAAATTTTTTCAGCATATTTTCTTCCACCCTGTAAGACTATAATTCTAATTCGCCTTAATTTCAACCATCTTGGGTGTACAACTACTTATAAACCAGCCAAATTAACATTTTTTGTATAACTATAAATTCACTAATCCCCAACATATTTCATCCAAACTGCAACTACTTATTGACCACCCTATATAAAAATTCTATTTAAACTATCCTACATATGCTGCTGCCAATTAGTCAACCATTATAACTCATTTGTCTATCAGTTTTTGAACCATCCTGTATAATTTTACTACACAAAATATTTCTAGCACCCTGTTTATGTATCTGCCACCAAATATAACACATATAAAAAAAAACACTTCCTTATAACTGTACTCCACCATATATTTAAATTTATCTGTGCTACTGCTTATGGTCTGAGCTATATAACAATTTTTCAGAAAATTTTTTGAACCACCCTGAAAAGTATAATTTGTCTCCACCTTATATTTCAACCACCCTTTATATGCAACGTTTTCGAACATTGTTTTAATCACTCTGTATAACTCTAATTTTACTTCGCCCCATATTTCAGATTTTTCAAATATGCAACTGCTCATGTTCTGTCTTATGTAACAAAATATAAAAAAAATTAATCCACTCTGTTTAACTGTAATTCTACTCCATCCTCTATTTCAACCACCTTGTATATGCAACTACTTGTTAGCCACTCAATATTACATTTGTGTACCACTCTATATACTTCTATTCCAACTTATATTTCAACCATCCTGAACATAGAATAGCTTGTATAGGATAACATCTCTTTATAATATAATTTAAACCCACTTGTATAACTATAATTATACGCCGCTACATATTTCAGCCATCTTCTATATGTAACTACTTGTGGATATAAAATAATCTTTTAACCCCTCTATAAACTATAATTCCATTCACACTTTTTAAAGATTTTTTAATCCATGTATTTCTACTCCGCCTTATGTTTCACCTATCTTATAGATAGAACACCCTGTAAAATTTTTAATAAAAGCTAAGCTGATGCAATTATCTAATATTTGGTGCAAGCGGTGGAACGGTAGTAGTTATTTCGCTATCTCTACTGTTTCTGTCAATGTACGGAGATAAAATGTCTACCAGATTTTAAGTCTTGCAACAAAAAAGATTCAGCAAAATCTGTTCAGTAGTTCTTACATGATGCCCGAACAAATAAACAAACAAACACACAACTACAATTTTATTATAGTATAAAATAGATAGCAGATAGTATAAATGCTTGTTACTTTTGGGATAAATATTTCACGATTTCTCCTGCAAAACCTCAATCTTTATCATTGTAAAATACTTTGGATGTAGTTTTCTTGGGTATTTTGATTTCCAATTTTAATTTACTTAATATTATTAACTTGTTTTCATTTCCCAGCTCTGCTGAAGTGAGTGTTTTCACATCTGGCATTGGGTGAACTGTGTTCTGACGTATGTCAAGTCTCTTATTTAAAGTATTGCAAATAGAAAATTGGAATGTTTATTAGAACGAAAAGCAAATTTTGTGCTGATATTGTGTATTAGTTGGATGTTATATTTGTTTATTTACTATAATTTATTGATTTTCTATAAACGAAGAGACTTTTAAGAGAGTACATAACCTGATCCCTGTTTCTTACATCGAGAAGAAGCGTGTGGGTATTTTAAGGGCAATGAAATGTCGTGTCGGTTGAAATGAAGAAATAGAAACAAATGTAATCTTCCATTTCGTTACCAAACTCATCTATTTTTGTATTTTAAGTGCGAGCCTCTGCTAAGGAGGTTTTGCTTCAAAAATATCTCGTGAACGTGTAAGTCAATAGATTTTTTTTCAAAAAGGGTTTAAAAACTTGAAGAAAACTTTATTGAGTAAAACCAGGGTGTTTGTTGTGTGTTCCTATCCATAACAAATACCACAATTAGATTAGATAGATTAGACGTAACACGCGTCACACCGGGTCAAGTGGCGTCGCGTTTCCATAATGTGTCTTTGCCTTTATGTTAGGGTGTCATTCCATCTTTTGCGTGATCGGCCTAGTATATCTGCATGTTGTTCTATTCTCTTTGGCTATTATGTTCTTATTTCATCACTCCTTAGGATAATTTTTTTGATTGGTGGTGGACTGATTGGTACTCCAAAATCTGTATGTGTATTCATATATATCCAGGATATATAAAAATGTATAAATATAAAATTTATTCTCATGAAAAGATGATTATTTGGGTAAAATTGAATCTTGAAACACAATATTCCAAAATTTCGGGGTGGGGGGGTTGAACCCCCAGACCCCCCGCTGGCTACGGTCTTGCTCGTGAGTTATTTTCGGGGCCCTAATTCCAATTACACTTAGAAGTTTGTAATTTTCATTTTTTACGTGGGCAATTCATTCCAACAAGTATTTGCAATCATGAATTTGTTGAGTGATTGAGTGAATCTTTTCTGAAGTAGTTTGTTTACGCCTGTCTAGCATTATCTGGCCTTTTGCGTGTTTTCTTGTTTCTTGTACAGCGCATATGCATATGCATGTCGATTTTTCTATCTATAAACTGCTTCTCTGCTGTTTCACATTTGATATTTCAGCTACCTATTAGTAGGGTGTTTTTAGATTTCTGCAAAATCATATTCCTATTTCTCGTTTTAGTCGTCGATTACGAACCATTCCTATTCATCCGAGTCCTAACAACGTTTCTATGAAGTTGAAATATAATTTTAAGCAAGATAATGATGATGTAAACAGATTTATTGTTGACAGTAATCTTCAATTACCGATTATGCATTTTGATAGTTTTTTACATATCTTTATTTCAAAATATAATATCATGTTTTTAGATATTAACTAAACTGAAGACAACGAATAACTAATTTCTAAAAACGATAGTGAAAAAAGATTTCACTATACATCATTATTATTTCTTATATATTATGTATTATTATGTATTAGTATTATGTATGTATGTGTCATTTGTTTCCATGTGTATCTGTTATTAGCTTTTGGTGACTAGGTTATTCTTCTTGTTTTCTTGATGTTTTTCTGGATCGTTTCACACTTCGTTAATTTCTATTATTTGTTATTGCAGATCCTCTCAATTTTTGTAAAACTAGGATAATGTCGTTAGCAAGTCTCGGATGATTGAGAAATTTTAGGTCTATAAGTTCTTTGTTGTTATAATTTAAGTTTCAATAGATAGTTTCTAAAGTAGTTGTAGTAAGTAGCTTTGGTGAGCTGGCCTGACCTCTGACTCCTGTATTGCTCCAAAATTGTGGAGTGCTTTCAAATCTTCTTTTTTAGGCTTTGGCTTCCCTGTTTGTATTATCTAACAGCTTTATCTTAGATATTAGCTAATAGCTTTCCTGTATTTATCGCTTGTTTAGAAATAGCTCATTCAGGAAATTGATTACAGTCTTCGGTAGTACGGTGTAGGATACTAACTACAGAGTCTAAGGCTAAAATTTTCGACGAGTACTGACTTAAGAATAAAGCAATAGCTACCATTTCTGAGAAACGGCTTGAGGAATTAAAACATAGATGACGTCACAAGTTAGCAGTAAACTAGCAACATAATACCCAACAAACGCAGATAACTATGTCTGTAGTTTAATGAATTTTGGTCATGTACGGGTGCCCGGTGGTGAGTTTGACCAATTGGGGTTGCTTTAGGGAACAATATTTTATGTCAAGCAACAAAATTAAGATTTAATTTAGTTATCTTCATTTCTTAAATATCTATACAACTAATGTAGCTTAAGACATAAGCTACCATTTCTCGAAAACGGCTTGAGCAGCAAAACCGTTTTTAGCAGCATAAATTAGCAACAAAATATGCGGCACTATGAAATCGCTTTAGCAAGTTATCAGACATATTCAGCCATTTTAAGTATTAGTTCTTCAATACGCCACAAAATCGCTGCTGCAAGTTATTAGACTTATTCAGCCATTTTAACTATTACTTCTTCAATTTTCTTTTTTAAACTAACTGCTGATTTGTTGACAATCAGAAATTACACAAAATTCATGCACACTTTCGATTTAGTTACGAAATCTTCGATAGTTGATATAAAAAAAATAACATAGTTTTGTAAATGAGTACTAATGTAAACCTTTTCAGGGAATGGATGGAACTTCTTGTCGTCTTACAATTACCTAATTGTACATGAATTTGTATTAAGTTCTATCACTTTATTTCTAAATTTGATTTACAAGATACAGAAAAGCGGATTGCTAATCGAAGTTTATTCACTTTCAGCACATTTTAACCGACTTCCAAAAAGAAGGAGCGTTTTTTTTTGTATGTATGTTACCTGATTTCTTCTCCTATTGTGCACCGATTTGAACGATTATGGTCGTGTTTAATATTTTAAATTTGGGAAGAGAATTCTATTGGTAAAGGTACCTAACATATTGGTCGTTTTTTCCAAAACCTCTTATCGATGTAAATAGTTTTTTAAAGTTTACGGAAGATTCCTAGGTGATCTCATATCTTTTCTGCGACTTGCAACATGCAGTTTTGCAGAAAATAGCACAAAAATCCAATTTTCTTATCCAAAATTCTATCGAAGTGACGTATCTGACATTTCATAAATATTTTAATTGCAACATAATAGTGCAGGAATTTCAGCCACTGGAACTTTTAATTGCGAATTTGAAAATTTTCTGTGTACATCTCAAGCTTATAGGTAGTATAGTATATTATTTTTAGCTCCTGAAATCAATAAGTACCAAGTTCATTTTGTTTGTATACCTGGCAAATGCAGATTTAAATGAAAATTTTTCAATTTTGCGAAGACGGTGCTTTTGGTCTAATACAAAATTCAGTGACAACACATATCTAGCTCTCTATTTGGTGCGATTATACACAAGTGTTTAGGTATAGCAAACAGAACCAGAAAGTAAAGTGATAAAAGCAATAAAAATGACACAGATGCCACGGTCTGAATTATATCGACATTTAAAACAAATAATTTATTATTTCTTAGTGCAAATTTCACAGCCGATTCAATTATACAGTGAACTTTTTGAGAAGTAACTGTTCAACACAGTAAGGTAAGAGTAGTCAATAATATTAAAAGTTCAATTTATTATGGAGTTTTGGGAAGTGTTGTTAGACTGTTATGACTGACTAACACAAGGTATAGATATATGTACATACAGAAAAAATAATTATATAAGGTAGACAACAATAGTTGAATATATATGATAATGAAATTATAGGGCGGATAGTTGTTAAATAGGGTGGCTAAAAATGTTAAAATAAACATACAACTATAAGGTAGACCATTAGCAGTTGAATTTACAAGGTGCTTAGAATATAGCTTGGAATGAAATTCCAGTGGTATAGGGTTATTAAAAAAAAGTTTATTGGGTGGCAATAAGTAGGTTTACAGGGTGGTTGAAATATATGCTAACTAGAAATATAGTTATACAATGGGATGGAAAAACGCTTTATTGCGTAGCCTAAGTTGCAATATAAAGTGGAGAGAAGATATTGTTATACAGGCTGATAATAAAACAGTAAGAAAAATGAATGATTTATAGGGCGGCCCAAAAAGAGTTGCATATATATGATGTTTCAATATATGCCCATAGGCAGCCGTATGAACAGAATGGTTGGAATATAGGATAGAGTGGACGTTAGCTGGTCGAAAAACGTAGAAAAAAAAATTATAAAGTATGGTACATGAATATGTGATAGTGAAATAAAGGGCGGAGAAGAATAGCTGTTATACAGGGTGATTAAGATTTTTACAATAATGTGACAAGGTAGTACAAAGAGTAGTTGAAATTTATTGTGAAGTGGAATTAATACAAAGTGTTTTAATAAAAGAGAACTGAAATTAAACTGATTCATTCCGTCTTCGAAACAATTTGTTTACAGAGCAAATGTCCGCTACTAAAATTGCCTTTCTTACTATTAATTAACACAGTTTTAAATTTATATTTAACATTAATGCTTGAAGTATACAGATGTATTCACACGTTATTCAGAGGTTAATTTGTATTAACTGTACACATGATGGCGCCAGGTATTTTAATGTGTTTTTTTTTCGTATAATGTCATCAAAAGAAATAGTTACAATCTTTATAAAACTTTTGGACAAGACAATGTCTGTCGGGTCAGTTAGTTAAACATATTTTTGGCTTATTAAGTCAACGCCTACCAGTTCATTTTGTTCTTAGACTTTTGCCTGTCAATTTAAATGAAAATGAATCATTCTTTAATGTTGGGCCTTTCGATGTTACCTGGTCTTGGTCTATTAAGGTTACACAACAAAATAAAAAATAAGGAATAAAAACTACCCTACTTAGAAAAACTAAAAAGTTGAAAATAAAACATTAAAAAAAATAATGACTTTCAAGTATAACTAAAAAGTTGAGAATAATTATAAAAATACCACTATAGAAAAATAATAACTAATTCAATGCTGTTAGCTACCTACACACAAAGTAATAAATGTAAACATTAAAATGCTCTTATTCTGTACAAATTAATTACCTAACTATCTAGTATACTTTTGAAGTCGGTGCTAAGCAACAATCAACTTTGATGAAGTTGTAGATAAGTACGCAATGCAGGATTTTAAATTTGCTTGGACCGACTTCAAAAATATACGAGATAGGTATGTAATTAATTTGTACAGAATGAGCACTTTTAATGTTTACATTTATTACTTGTGTGTAGGTAGCTAACAACATTGAACGTGTTATTTATTGTCTAGAGTTGTATTTTTTATAATTAGTTCCAACTTTTTAGTTATGCTTGGAAGTCGTTTATATATATATTTTAATGTTTTATTGACACAAGGTTTCTTTGTTGAAATATTTTTTGCCCTTATTCTGCATCCTATATGTCAATTGATATGTTAATTATTTATTATTTGCCGTTAACTTTTCAAATATACAATGGAGGAAATTCCAAACACTCAGTTTTTCGATTTACATATTTAAATTACTACCCACCTCAGGATAAGGCTTCAACTAATGATTTAATCGTCGTAAAGAGTGAAATTAATCCACAAATTTTTCATCCAATTAAATACCGAACTAATTTCTACACCACCCACAACCACTGAACATAAGCCCTGATTGGCGTCCCGGAAATATGTATATATGTAAATGAGGTGACTGAAGATCTCGACAAGATATCTGGCTTTAATTGCCAGAACGTAGTAATTTGTGACATTTTAGTTTCTTTTCTGTGTCTTAAGTGGTGTATCAAATAAGCTCAAATTTCGTGTTATGGATACCAGGGACGTGCATAAGTGGGAAGATGATGAAAATGTATCTATTCCACCCTCGAACATAATTGAAAATTGTTATTTTCTCAATAATTTTCTTACAACAAATCCAAGCAAATATTCTTTGTCAACATTCGGTGTTACAGAAAGTAATAAAAGTGATGTGTCTTCGGAAGAGGTGCTATTCTTTGAAATTCCAGTAAATACTGCTGACATTCGTCAACAAGCACAACAATATTTTTGTTCAATGCCAAAATGTTTAAAGTGTTTTACTACTACTACTGGAGAAAAGTATCACATTAATTGGAGTGATCCGTCGGTATTGCCAAAGAGTTATGATACAGTACCGTCACAAAGTTTTGAAACGATTGAAGACGATGAAAATTATTTGGGACTTCGGTTTGAATTTGAAAGGCGTTAGTGAAGAAAATGCTGCCGAAATACGATTTGAAGACAATGGTTAGTATGAATTGGTCTTCTTTTCTCAACTAATAGTTTTAAATTATTTATCAAGTACTGTTTAGTTAAAATTTCTTTGAAATTGCAACCTGCACCCAATATAAATTATTATCAGAAATTTAATATTTACTAAATGTAGCCTGAAAATTTATTACCCCAGAATGTTGAAAGAATTATTTCTCTAACAATAACTGGAATACTGTCTGAATGTACAAGATTTATCTATATATAAATAGGCAAAGACAAAGCAATTATGTACCAATTTCTCCTCTGTCTCTCAAAAGATTTTCTTCGTTTTTGTTTTGTTTAGTAGCTACTGACGACCTTCAGTGCAGAATGCTAATATTAATTTATAATAGTGGTTCATTAATTAAATAAAATATAATAAAAATTCATTATTTATGTCCATACTGTTAACGCCAAACAACTGACAGTGCCGCCACCTACAGACGGTCAAAACTGAAAACATAGAGTAATTATATATGGAGGGAGCAATCGTTAGATGCTGTTATATTCTTAGAGCATGTACTTCTGGAAGTGGCATGCAAGCGTTGTTATTGTTTAGTTGTAAAGTAGTCAATGTAGTAGATCAGTATTGATTTTTCGGACGCGTTGCAGTAACTTTCATATTAAATATTCTGTTTTTAATGTGAATTTAATTATTTGATTAATATATTATTATCACAACCTTCCCGAAGGTTGTGTAAAAAATTGTCAGACAGCGGACAATAGAGAATGTATTAAATATTTAAGTTCTCCTAGGGTTGTTTGTCCTCTCTTTTCTTTAATATTCCTGAACTTGATTGAAACCGCATATGACGAAAACTTTTAGGTTGCAAAGAACAATTTTCCAATTATTATATCGAATATTTTGCCGGGAGAGGTTCCAGCCAAAAATTTGGGGGGTCGTTCATTTGTCAAAAATATTTCGATTACCGATATTTGATTACATTTTTATTTTCTTTTTTTATTTCAATAGATTTGTCAATATGAGTGAACAATTTTGGTCATTACATCTACTTCTCCAATTTCTTCACAACTCTGTTTCTTATAAAAAATACTTTTTACAATTTCATAAATTAGGGTCGAATTAAGACCACTGGGCGACCACTAGTGAAAATTAACCAGCCTATTTGTTTAGGTGTGTTTCATTTTTTTTCCTAAACTTGATACGGGGTGGGGTGTATCACGACGCTGGACCATTAGAAGTTTTAGGCCAACTATGCTACATATTTACATGAAACTTGGTATCAGGGGTTTTTTCTTCACAATGAAAATCGTGCCAACATCTATTGCCCTTTGTATATGCAAAAAGTTTCAACAGTCTGAATCTCGAATTTAAAAAAATGTAATATTTATTATAAAATGTTTATAGATACAATTACAATAACATATTTACACTATCAATACTGTAAAATTTTAGATGTATAAACAGTTTTTTTATTGAAATATTGAGTGAAACTCAAATTCAATAATGATTATTATTTTACTGTTCACTATTTGGTACCTGGTAACAGTGCGAAATGCCTCGATTTGAATTGCCCGAGTTTATACGATGCAGGATTATTGTTTTGTGGCAGAAAGATGTGCCTCGCCATCAGATAGCAAATAGACTGAGCATTACTGGAAGCACAGTAAGCAGACCCATAATTGGATAGGAAGAAGTGCAAAGCCGGCCTCGAAGTGGCCAATACTTGTTACCACATCACAAGAGGATCGGTGTTTTACCCAGTCAGCCGGTCGGAGTACGTTAGTCACTATTCCAGCTCTAAGATCGCAGTTTCAGATCACTTGTCATACTAATTGCTCGTCATTGAACTGATCCTCAGTGGGCAAGAGCTCACCAAAACTGGCGTTTAGTTGATTGGAAAAACATGCTATTTACTGAAGAGTCCTGGTTTGAATTAGTGAGTGATAAATATTGAGCAACTGTTTGAAGAGAACCCAGAAATGTACACAAAGTGGAAACTGCGATTGGAGTTTCTCCTCATAGTGGCGCGACAGAAATGTTTTGGAGGTGGGTATAATGTTCAACAGAAGAACTCACCTGATTTATATACCTGGTACAATGACAGGCGCATATTACCTGAATAATGTCATAAATACTATTATTATACCATATATACGTAATAAATTAGGTGGCCAGTTTGTTTAGATGAATGACAATGCCAGGTTCTATAGAAATCAAGGTTGGAATGGCCAACGATGTTACCTGATATGAATCCCACCGAACATCTGTGGAACTACTTGAAGGGATCATTTTAAACAGAATTAACCCACCCAGAACGATAAAAGAACTGATTGTGGCTGAAAGAGATTAATGAGAAAATTTATCTCAAGAGATGATTCATAACTTGATTAAAGGGATGACCAGACCTGTGGGTGCTGTTATAAGAACAGAGGTTCCAATACCCAATATTAATTAGCTTTGTTCGGTTATCTTTGAGACAATTTTATTTAAAAAGATTTATTATTTTTTGGAGAATTTTTTTAATTTAATTGTTATACATTTATTATCACCAATAAAATTTGCTGAAATTTTGATACGTGGTAAACCGAACATGTGAGTTTAGCACATAATTAAACTTGAATTGAAAATTCATACAGGTCTCATAAAATATTTGAAATTAAAACATATAAAAACATAAAACCGATAGCCAAAATATAATTAACTTAAAAGAGCAACACAAGTTCTCTTATCCACAGTTGCTTATATTTTGCTGTATCATAAAATAAATATATTTATAACAATGTTATAAGGTACTGCATGTGGGGACAAATTAAAATTATTATTTTGCCTATTCATTAGGGTTTTCCCTCCTCAGAATTTTTCTGGCAACATATAAGTATTGAAAATTGTATATGGAGAACAAAGAGTAGTAATGTTTAAGCACTTTTTGGGAAAAACACCACAAGCCACGAAATCTCTGTATATTTCGGAGTCTAGGTCAGAAAAAATAAAATTTCAAAAATTAGTTATTTTACACAAAGAAGAACACAACACGAAACGAAACCTAATGTTGTTAAATGAAAACGATTGTATCGCTACTTCCTCCGTGGAGTTCAATCGTTCCTGGTTGCCTATGATTAAGGAAGAAATTACTAATGGTAATGTCCTTATGAATAACCCAATATCGGGATAGTTCATAAGATCACTTAAAAACACCAAACACTTTATTAAATTTTCACTATTTATTTATTTTTATTTGACATATGCCTGGCTTCATCAAAAATAGTAAATACAATTGTATTTACTATTTCACCAAGTGTTTTTAAGTGAATTTTCATCAAGTGAAGACTGAAACAATCATCAATAGTTCATAAGGTTTTTTCTAGGTCTTTTTCTTCAAACTTCATTATTATATGATCTCTAGAAGTTTCAGTGCTACCCTGTATATTATCAAATTAAATTCTCTTAATTACGTCATAAGTCAAATAATATTGCCATTTTAATTTTACATTTTAGAATTATGCATTTTTTCATAGTTTCTTTACCATTGACAACGGAGTCTGACCTAGACTCCGACGCGTTTGGTTATTTCCCAGAAAGTGCATAAATATTGAAAAAATATTACACAAGTTTTAACAACGTTCAGAAACCGGAGTAGTAAGTCGATTTCGAAATATTGGATTACTTGCTGTCCATACAGAAATTCTTCCTCACAATTATTCTGAGAGAAAGACATGTGCCTATACAAAATTATCAACCAGTATTAATGTATACGACAGTTTATAGTAAAATAGTATAAATGATTTCATTTTTTCACCAAGGTACGCGCGCATATATACGCTAGTAAAGTACCTTTGACAATGGGCAATTACACTTCTCCTGTGTTATTTTTGGAACTCCGGTTGTATTGTGTCAAAGCCGTAATTTATGTTTGCTGTGTTATAGGTAAAAAATTAATTATTCCATAAAATCGAAAGAAAAACATCAAACCGAAAGTACGTTATAGTTGATTATGAAAATACATCAAGGAAAAATACGAAATTACAATTCTACCGTTTTCCTGGAATTCCACATGATCCATAGAGGAAGAAAAAATGGCTTAGAGCAGTCCGACCTCAAGGGCAATTAAATGAAATTTCCACGTTTTCATGACTAAATACATAAAATTAATCAAAATTGTTGTTTTGTTAACAAAAATAAGATTCAAAATAACTCTTGTAATCAGAAAAGTTAATCATGTAAATAATTTTCTTTCCAAAATAAATTGGAATTTAAGGTTAAGATAAATCTTAATTTTTTAATTATGTTTTTAAGAATAAAGAAAAAAGTAACTATTTAATTACAGGGGGTGAGAAGCCATGGCAACCAGGAAGAAATTTAATGATTTGCTGTGCTCATTTTGTTAGAGGAGAAAAATCAAACAATGTATACATAACAAAGTTTACAATCCAACTATATTTCCTGCAATATATCAAAGTTTATACTCTTAAATGAATGACACTTTTTATTCTTATTTTAATTTTTTATGAGCGGATCTTTATTATTAGCTAATACAAAAGCTATAAATATCATATCATCAATATTCATTTCTTTGTGAATTAACATGAATATTTGCATTGTTGATGCTTCATTATCATTATTCCAATTTCAGCATTTTTATCTTGATCCATTAAAAGTTCAGTGAAATCTACTAATAAATTATATATAATCAATAAAGTTTTTTTTATATTTACTTACTATTGTTAACCTCAATTGGAGCTTCATCGAATCCTGTAATAGGTAATCGTAACCTTTCAGTCCACAAATCAGCATGAAGATTTTACTTTTATATATAATATATATATATATATATATATATATATATATATATATATATAACAAAATGTCTTGTAACGGCTGAATAGTCAAAACAGAAACTTCAGTTAATGGGAAGGCAGCCTGGCAAAAATACAGGTTTTAGGAAACTCTTTTTATTATGAAAGTTTTCGGATATACTTTTATCCTTCGTCAGTCAGCTTTCATAATAAAAAGAGTTTCCTAAAACCTGTATTTTTGCCAGGCTGCTTTCCCATTATATATATATATATATATATATATATATATATATATATAATTGATTTCGGTAATAACGGCTGATAACTTTCAAATTTTACAAAAAAATATCGGGACGCAGCCAAACTTCTATGGGTTACAAGGAAATACTCTTTTAACTTATTTTTGAGAGCTTTCGAAATATTTTATTTTATCGTCAGTCAATATACTACAAATAACACAAATATTAACAATTTAGAAGAATATTCTAAAGTTTATAGATGTTTTTCTGCTTACACAACCTCGACTAACGTAAGTGATTAGTTTTTTACTTGTTTTTACTCCGTTTGTATTGGTTCTACAGAAATCATAAACAATAATGTTCTTTCTTTTTTATAAACTACATTTTAAAAGTAAATGATTTTTTTCGTAAAGTTATTTATAAAAAGCCGTATGAAAACAAGGTTGAACAATCGATACTTTCAATTGCTATTAACTCGAAAAGAATTGACTTTCAAAAAAAAATCGTAGGACAAAAGTTGGTTAAAATTAGTTAATTTATGCATTTCCCATATAGTATTTGTCACACCCCAGAACGGGTAAGATGGGGGGTATCTTACCCCCCTAAAAAAAGGAACCTCCGGCACAGGGTCAGCTTTGAAGCAGAGGTTAAGGGGAAATTAAATCAAAATTTTTAGGAAAATCGGTGCTCCTTGGACAAATTACCCAGTATTACCGTTTTTTTTCCCATCATTGACTGTACTATTATAGACGAAAGTGGATTTTGCAATAATAGATTGTTCAACCGCAATTTACAGTACCAGTGTATTCAAGGCAATAAATATTTTCATAGTGACACTTCTTCCCAAAAAGATTCGATAAGAATGTGTGGCTCTTGATGTTAGTCCGGAAATTTGTGGGTCCGTTCTTCTTTCCAGAAAATTTGACTAGGTTATTTTTTCTTGACTTTTTATCTAATTCGCTTCAAAATCTTTTACATGACCTTCCATGGTCTGTTCTACGAAATTTTAAGTGTTTCCAATAAAGTGGTGCGCCAGCTTAACGCGAACATCAATGCGTAAAGTTTTTAAACATCTTTAAACCTAACAGATGGATTAGAAAAAACAGGCCTGTAAACTAGCCAGTGCGACCCCATATATTACCCCAATAAATTTCTCTATATGAGGTTTTATTAAAGATAGATATTAAAGATGTATCGAACTAGACCCCAAAATTTAGACCATCTGATTATACGAATTCGACAAGCAGCTAATTAGATTACTCCCAGAAAGTTAATAAAAATTCAAAAAGAATATTTTAAATTCACAAAATTGATGGACGAAGCAAAAAGTGATCATTTCCAACACTTGCAATTGTTTTTTTTTGTTAAATGTTTCAAAGTTCATTTTTAAATAAAATTATGAAGTTTAATAAAATTGTTAAAATAACGTCAAATTTTTAATACATAAAAGATATAACCAAAAGACAAGGCCGTAGGTACCTAGGATTTTTTGAATTTCTCATTAATGGATTTTTCAGTTAGAAACGTCGGTGAGTATATTCGTGCAATGCGTCGTTGTGTAGCAAATTAAATTTCTCCTCACAAGTTAGTAATGATGACCTAAATAACAAAAGTCAGAAATAAAATTTGTAGGGTGGAGAACATTACAAAGCTTTCAGATTTGAACTATACCTCGAACTCAGGAGTTTCTGAAATATGTAACAAAATTATTCTAGGCATTTGTCACAAATAGCACTGTCTTAAAACCTCATAGGAAGATTTCAACATGGCAAAAAGATCATGAATGGTATCAACAACGGCAACTTTTTTTATTTAGGAGATAGCAATGGTGGCACACGTTATTAAGAGATCCGTCAAAAATATATACTATTAACGGCGGATTTATATTTGTTGTAACGTGACGCGTCAGAATCGTATCAGTTTCATGCATTTTTTATTATCCTGTTTTTATTAGTAATATGCGATGTGTCGTGATGTTTTGTGTCGTGTCGCATTAGATGCGATCTCGATTTGCATCCGAGCGATTGGTCTTAGAACATAAAATATTCAGTTTTTTATGGATACAGATAATACCTAAAGATAGAGTGCGTGAGGTATTGACGCCTGTATAAGTTGAATCATAGATGGATGAGAGTAAAGGAAACCGAGTGGAAGTAGTCTGTCTAGACCAGCAAGCAATAGCTACACTTCACTTGACTGACGTTCTTGTCGGGAGCTAACGTACTCTATAGTTAAGTATTATCTCAATGGAAGTGAGGTTTTGTCAGAAGGCATCAGAACATGACATATATGTGTGAATACTAACCATGACGTCAGAGAGCATCACGACACGACAGGTCAGACAAATAAAAGATAAATCCGCCTTAAGATACATCATTGATTATTTTTTTATGAAAATTCTTAGATATTTGAGTCTTCCCAAGGAGGATACCAAAACTCAATCAATTTCTAGATATCGAAAAATGCGAAGATCTCATTAAAATTGTTAGAGCTGGAGTTACACATATACAAAGATTTGCTGGTTTAATATATTATGATTTTGATGCACGTACCTTTCAAAGTATTACTAATACTAATATTGGCATTTACAAATTACTGTTTAAGTTTTAGTTATTAATATTGATGTAAAGTCTGTGGGTTCAATTTAAAATTATAAAACTAATATTCACTTTCACTTTTCTAGAACTTTATTTACATCAAATTATACAGAACAGCTGATTCACAATAACAATACGATATACGCTCGTCGTCCTTTCTAACTCCTCGCGATCCTGGGCTGCTTCCTTTATAAAACCAGCATAGAAAATTCTCGCAAAATCAATCATCACTCCTGCAGCTGGCGAGTCTTTTCGAGAACCATTCTTTATATCAAAGCGATCGTGGTCGTACTGAAATGAAACAGGGTCGGCTTTGGTAAATTTCGTAACAATATATATATTAGTCTCCCATTTCTACACTGCACTACATTCATGATTGTATCATACTATAGCAAAAGTGACATGACTGTTGAAGTCTTAAATTTGTTTCGACAACGCTGTCATGCCTCAAGCTTCTACGGTGCAATGTGGGATAAAGAATGTCCAAAAAGATTATTGTTAAACTTTATTTTCCTTATATGTTAATTCATGGTAACTTTAATATTAAACTGATCCCAATATAATAGAGATGATAGAGGTTTGAAGTTCAGAAGTGGTTATGTTGGTGAACTAATAGATTTGTTCTAGAGGCTGGCCAGTGGTCAATAATTAGTAAGACGGGGGACGAATTATCCCAGATAATATGTCAAAATGATGATAATCTTATTTTAATATGAATTGTATAACTAGCAGACGAATTAACTAAACCTATCTCATTGTGGTTATTTTATTTCACTTATTTTTTTCATGGAAAGTCCAGCATTACCATATTTGCGTAATATTTCTGCATTTTCCTTATTTTTGAATTGAAATATCTTGATTTATCAAAACTGTTGTATATTTTTCTTTTACAATGTTAATTCAACGTTTTTTCTGTTAAACAATAATGATTTAATGGGTTTAAATTAGCACATTAATTTTTAGATCCACATAGCCCAGATTTTGATAGAAAACCTAGAAAAGAAAGGACGGCCTTTACTAAGACGCAAATTCAGGAATTAGAAAAAGAATTCGCCTTGTCTAATTATTTAACTAGACTCAGACGATATGAAATTGCTGTTGCATTGGACCTATCAGAGAGGCAGGTAAAACATTTATAATTTCCACTTATGTTTTATTCAGAATTATTTCCAACTATTACATAATACCGGACATATGAACGGTTATGATTATATTGTTTCCAGGTAAAAGTATGGTTTCAAAACAGGAGGATGAAGTGGAAAAGAACCAAAGGGGGAGATAAAAATCAACGCTCCAATTTAGGAACCAATAAAAATATTTAATATTTTAAAAATTTAAATGGGCTTTAACTATTTATTGTTATTTAGTTTTAATTCTCCTTGTATGGTATTACAATACCTGTTTATAATTATTAATAAAATTATTTGAATAACGTCTTTCAACAAATATTCAACAACAATGGCAATCATAATTTTCCCTTTCTTCTTTTTTAATGTGTATGTGTCAAAACGTTTGAAATATCTGCTCAGATTACTGCATTAGTCTGACAAGTTTACATAAGGAGAATGCTAGAGCTGTAGCTACTGTATAGTAACATAGTAAGTACAATTTTAGTTTCTTTTATCCATGAAAATTCCCTCACAAGTGTATATGAGGCATTTCGTTTGCCACTTCGTTTTACATTTGTCCAAAGATATTGTTTACATTGTATCTGTTCTCATGGAAATCGGACGAGACTGAGCAGGTAGTTTCCTGAATGATAGTGGGTGGCATCTTTACTGTATGTTCATGAACTTTTGAGAGCAATATCAGATACACTTCTCTGGTCTAGGTCTGGATCAGACTCGTTGTCCATGTAATAAAGAAATTATATAAAAAGGCACTGTTGTCAAATTTGCCTTTTCATGTAGTTTCCTACCTTTGACAACAGGTTCTCAAGTACACGCCGACACGTTTGGAAATATATAGAATTTTCAAGTATATGTGGTGTTATTCCCAACAAGTTTAACTGGTCACGTGTGTTGAAATTTATTTATTTAGTATTATATCACTTGTATTAGAAGACTCAGTACAGTGCATTGAGAGCTACCAACCGTCCCTTGAAATTTTTTTGAGGAAATTTTAAGTTTGCTTCAGATTATATAAATTAATTTTTGCTAAGATTTCACAACCTAAAACTATTGAAGCGAAAGCTTTTTAAAGGAGGCCCATAGTTACACATAAGACAATTATTAAGTATGGTAACTAAAAACAAAGAAAAAAATATTATTAGTTTCAACATTTCGTTCCGACCGACCCCATACTATCTTGATGTTGAAATACCCACAAAAAACATAGATTTCTGTGTAAGAAACAAGCACTAGTTTATATACTAAAAAGCCTATTCTTTTATAGAAAATTAATAAATTACATCAACTAAACAAAAATAGCATCTAGTTAGTATACAATACCTGCACAAAATTTGCTTTTCTTTCTAATAAACATTCCATTCTATGTTTGCAATATTTTAAATTAGTGACTTGACATACGTCAGAAGTCACATTACCATAAATAATTTATATTTAAAGAAGAACCGACTTCAGCTGACTTAAAATAAAAATAGTTTAGAAACCGTGTGCAATATGCTAGTAAAGTATCTTTGACAATGGGCATTTGCGCCATCTCGTGTTTTATTTGTGGAACGCTGGTTCTGTCAAGGCCGTAATTTATGTTTGCTGTGTTATAGATTAAAATTTAGTTATCCCATAAAATGGAAAGAAAAACATCAAACCGAAAGTCCGGTGTAGTTGATTTTGAAAATACATCAAGCAATAATCAAAAATTACAATTCTACCGTTTTACTGGATTTCTATAGCAATTGGAGAGGAAAGAAAAAATGGATTACAGTAGTTCGTCGTCAAGGGCAATTATTCTCTTGTAATCAGAAAAGTTAATCATGTAAATACTTTTCTCTCCAGAATAAATTGAAATTTAAGGTTAACATAATTTTAAATTTTTTAATTGATAATATTTTCTTTTAGGAATAAAGAAAAAAAAGTAATGTTTTAGTTAAAGGAGGGATGAAAAGCCATGACAACCAGGAACATATTCAAGGATTTGCTGTGCTCATTTCGATGGAGCAGAAAAATCAAACAATGCAGATACATAACAAAGTTTACAATTCAACTATCGTTCCTGTATTATATCAATATTTATACTCTTTTAAATAAATAACATTTTTATTCTCATTATTTTAATTTTTTTATGAGCGCTTCTTTATTATTAGTTATTACAAAAGCTATAGATAATATATAATCAACATTCATTTCTTTGTGAATTAACATGTATATTTGCATTTGTTGTTGCTTTATTATTCTTGATCCAACTTCAAAATTTTTATCTTGATCCATTAAAACTTAATCGACAGTGAGATCTACCAATAAATTATATATAATGAAATAAAGTTAATTTGTTTTTTTCTTATATATATTTACTTACTATTGTTAATCTCAATTGGAGTTTCATCGATTCCTGAAGATGCAAGATTTTGCTTTTTTATATACATCTTGCAGGAAATATAGTTGGATTGTAACTTTCGTTATGTGAATTGTTTACTTTTTCCCAAACAATTTGACCACGGCAAATCATTGAATTTGTTTCTGGTTGTGATGGATTGCCCCACTGCTGTAATTAAAAAAAATTAAAAAATCTCAATTATGTTAATAGAACAACAATTATGATTAATTTTTTACATACAAGAATGACTAACAACGTGGAAATCAAATTTATTTACCTATAATGTCGAACTGCTGCAATTCATATTTTCTTCATCTCTAATTTATATGGAAATCCATAAAAGTGTTATAATTGCAATTTTTGATTTTTCCTTGATGTATTTTCAAAATCAACTACACCGCACTTTCGGTTTGATATATTTCTTTCCATTTTATGGGATAACTAAATTTTAATCTATAACACAGCAAACATAAATTACGGCCTCGACAGAACTAGAATTCCACATATCTATATTTTCCAAATATATTTTAACTTTTTTATTTGTTTGATTATTTGGACCACTTTCTAAAAATGTAACTAATTCACACTATATTGCATCCACACTCTATATGCTTCTGTGTACTGGTCACTCCTATATAACTTATTGGTCTACCATTTTCTGATTCACCCTATACAACTATAATTCAACTCAACACAATATTATAACGGTCTTGATATCTTTAAAACCACCTTGTAAAAGTAAAAATCCTCTCCACACTATTGACTCTACTTTTCTAATGTTTAAATTATTCTCTGTATACCAATGATTTTACTTCGCCCCATATGTCTAGTATTCCATTTATGCAACTCATGGTCTACCCTATATAACAAAATTCACTTTTTTGAACCACATTTTATGACTATAAATTAACTTTACCATTAATTTGAATAATCCGATATATGCAACTGTTTCTAAAATTGTTTTCACCCATGTCTATAATTATACCCCGCCTACGTCCCATAATTCAAATTTCTAACTGCATGCTTATATAACAAATTTTTGAGACACCCTCAATAACAATAATTTTACCCCACCCTTACTTCAAACACCTTGTCTAAGCAACTCCTTCTGTTCCAAACTCTATAACTTTTTTAAACCTCTCTATATAACAGTAATTATACTCCACCTTATATTTTAACCACCCTGTATACTCAACTGCTTCTGACAATTTTAAAAGCCTTAACTGCAATTATTCTCCGTTCTATAACGCAAATATACACTATATATAACTATAGTTTTGCTCCACACTTATTTCAACCACCTTGTATACGTAACTACATATGTGCTACCCAATAGAATGTTTTTAGTACCACCCAGTATAAGTAATTCAAATTTTCGCTTTAATAAGCTAATGGAATATTTTCTGTAACTGTAACTTAACTTCGCTTTATAAATAATAAACTGACTTCAAAAGCATCAAAATGAAAATCATTACAAACACCCTGTACGACATACTTTCAGAAAAATGGTATGTTTTACGTTATAGTATAATACAATTTATAATATTCAAATTGCATGAGCAGTTTTAGCGAAAACTGAAGATTCATTGAAAAAATCTAGTTCCATATATACTTTTATTTCTGATTTTCTAGAAAACCGTAAATCTTATGTTATAGACAATTATATCGGACGTTTCTGTAATGTTCCTTAATGTAATGTAGTTAAAATCATCAAAAAATTGCCCAAGCCGTTTTTGAATAATCGCTGTACATACATAAAAAAAGTTGTAGACGAACTGATAACCTCCTCCTTTTTGGAAGTCGGTTAAAAAGGAAACGTTACCATTAAATTTTAATTTTTTTTGTATAGTCTGTTTCGGAATTTAGCACTTAAATGAGGTAAATATTTTCTAGAATAGTCTTCAGTAAAAGTTCATTGCGAGTAACTTTTACAACACTCCATTTCCTACTAGGGAATAAACAAATAGATCACAGGTACTGCAACCAGATATATACAAAGAAAATTTAGGTTGACTTGACCGCAAGATATACTACATAGGTAGGTAACTAATTTCTCTATTAGAGGCACTTATTATTGTTCATATTTATTATGTTGTGTGTAAGCATCTAACAATAGTAAACAAGTAAACATGCATTGTTTACATGAGGTTATTTATGCATATGTACCTAGTACCTACAGCTGTTGAACGTACCCAATTTACAAGATAAATTTTTCATGAATTTAATAAAATACATGTACCAGTTTATAGCTTAATTACAAATCATATTTAAATTGTACCTATCGTCAATGATTTCCCGAAATTGACTGTTTTGCATATACTCTCTTCGAGGTGTCATTCCTTTGTACGCAAGACAATATATTATTAAAGACTGTAATATAATGAATTTTTAAATGTATTTGATTACCTCAGGGTCTTTTTTGCTTGGGTTCAAAATTGTAGATCTTATATAAATAAATGAATTTTATACTTATCTTATAGTCTCTCTTTCTTCTCAGTGACACTAACACTTTTAAAATTTTGGAATTAAAATTTTCCACTTTATTTTTTTTTTTTTTTAAGATTTTTAGAAGACTAATAAATAATTTTCAAATTCTGGATCAAATTACAATTTATTAATAATGATTTTCCACAATACAATTCTGATATATATAATATTGCCTTTACAACAAAATAAATTTCCTGGTTACTTAAATCTTATTAAATTTCTATCGATTTGTTACAAAAAATATTTCAATACTCTAAACAACAATATTCATTATACTAAATTGAAAACACCTTTATTTGTATCACTGATTGATTTTAGATTTCAATAATCTGTTTATTAAAAAATGTTTCAAAAACTCACAGTTGTCTGGCTTGAATTCCCCTTTTCCTTAATTTTGGTTTTGTATACTGCTTCCTGATTTGTTTTGGTTTATAAATTAAATTCTGCTACTCAATTGATCTGTTTGCTTAAATTCTGCTACTCAATTGATCTGTTTGCTGCTGCACCAATACTGTTTATTCCAACAAATTGATTTTTTTCTCTCCATCCAAGGATTTCAAATAATTCCTTTTTATGGAATATTTATTATTTTCTAATTTCGAATTGATAATTCCAAAACTTTAAAATCTAACTTCAAATCTTAATTTCTTGTCAAAAACTGACATGGAACACTTATTCCAATGATATCACAGAACATTTATCTGGTTGTCATGGAAACGTGATTTTACAGGAACGAAATTTTTAAACTGCTCTCGTCGACGCTTGAAATACAAAGAGAACCTTTCAATGTCAGATTTCCTATTTATTTAATAAATTTTGCCACCTGCTATTTCCATTTCCGCTTTAATTTATTTTATTAATTTCCAAATATGTTTGTTCTAAATCATATGCAAAAATCTAAACAAATTTTAATTTGAATTTCAACACCATTTACTCTTCTAAATTTTATCTAAATTACTTAATCATGTTTTCAAAAATTTTGATTTGATACTTGTCACCTGCTGGTCACCAGTCATTTAACAGGTACTTTAAAAAAAATTGGATTTTACTGAAATTAGGACTTAATATCTTTTGAACTATTAAATTTTCATAAACTATGCTCTAAGCTCTTTCTAACGGTGTAAATCTCTTTAGTGTTCCATCATTCATTCCGATTTTTAATGGTTTTTACAATTCTGACATTTCAATTCTCTAAATATTTAACAAATTTATGTATTTAAAATTAATTTTGATCCAAATGTGTTATATTCAGTGTTTCTCATGGCCTAATATGTGATCTAAACTTGTTTTACAAACTCTACTGTGATTTTCATAAGGGAATTTAACCTCTTTGATGTTTGGCCTAAATGTGACTTCCTGCCTAAATTTTCTTATGTAAGTATCCAAATTCTACTACACTCTACATGATAGATTATCTAACTTTATATGCCACCTTTTATCCTTTCAACAATTTGCTTTTGAAACATTCTTTTTACATGGTTTATATTTTTAGGTTAACTATCTGTTATGATTTGTGCAATTCCTTTATATGAATTTTATTTACATTTCTCCATTCATTTACTTATTCAAATTACTTTTACTTTTGTATTATCTCATGTCTGTTTAAATCCATTACAAATTTCCCCAAAATTTTACAGAATAAATTCTTTCAGTTTTAACTTAAGAATTTATTTTGCTGAAATTTTTCCAATACTTTCTTAATATCCATATATTTTTTAACCTTTTATATTTATTATTTTTTTTATTTAATTTTTTTAGCAATCAAGAATGTCATATAACAAGAATACTGTGAACAAATTAAACATGAACGATTAACAAATTAACAAGAAAACTCAATAAATTATATAAACACATCAACTGATGAACCATCAACAAATCTACAACTACTAGTATATTATTTACAAATTTATCCAAGATATGCTGCCCAAAATTTTCATCTGTGGAATCAACATTCTTAGTAAGTTTTCAATTATCATGTATCGTTCCCATTTTATTATTTAACCACTTCTTTTATTTTAAATCAAATCATTAATAATATTTTTTTTTATTTCTTCCCTCTAGTTACATCAAGACATCATCTGGTTCTTCCCTATTATCTCATCATTGAAGATTATAAGATTTCTGCAAACATGTTATTAATTTTAAAATATTCTGACTTGTATTCATTGATATTATTATAATATTTTTCCATATTGTCCTTGTTTAATTTTAAATTTAAGTTGTTCATATTTTCATTAATTTAAGATTTATGCTTTTAGTTCATAAGTTTCTTCTTCTCTTTGTAATTTTTCTCAACACTCTCACTTTTCCTTTTCTTCTAACTTATTTGCTTCCATTCCATCTCCATACTTTCTCTTATTATTTTATAATTCTTGCCTACAGGATAATTTATATTTCTTCATATGTTACCGCATTTTTATCACATTATTTATTTATTTATACTCTTTATCTGTACCTTAGTACCTTCTTATTTCATCATTATTTCATACCTTCTTATAATTCTTTTATTTTAACCGCATTTATATCATATATTCATTTATAATCATCATATCTTGAAATACTTGTTATCATCCTGTTTCTTTTTGCCTACACTGTTTCCACTCAAATCATCCACCATCTATCATCTTACTTATCCACCATCTACATTCTTATTTATTTTAATTATTTTACCCTGAACATATATTTCTAAATTTCTTCACTTCACTTCTTTTTAATTAATTATTGTTGTTTTCTATTTATATTTTGTACAATATGGATTTTAATCACTTTATTTTATATATAATATTTGAAAATACTATCAATGTTGTATATGCCTTTGATCTTCTGTGTCTTGATGTCTACTAACTCATAACTGTTCACTCCATCTCTTGTTTTTACCATATACGGACTGATTATGATGATACTTCCCTATGAAGGACCTTTACTTTTCTTCAATTTGCTTATTATTTTTTTATCTTGATCTTTTATTAATTTTCATTTCCATGTTCCTGTGCTAATGTTAGTCTTCCATCCATCCTTCCTGATCTATATTGATATTTTATATCTTTTTCCTGGTTTTCCAGTTTACTTTTGGGTTTATTCCCCAGTAATAGACTGTTTTCTTATGAGTTTCCCCACAAAACTTTCCACATTTTTCCATATACATGCTCCTCTTGATATATTCTTGCTTATACTTCTTATTATTGATGCTTGGTTTCATGCACTCTGTCTGATAATTCTTTTTACTCATAATTGTTACCAAAAATCCTATTTTTCCCCACTGTATATCCATCTTCATTTCATTTTCACTTCCATAATTTACATATTTTTCTATTAACTTCAACTTTTCATATAATTTCATTTTTGTACTATTTTCTGGTATAACCTCTTCATTTTTCATTTGTGTTCCTGCTTCTGCTTGGTTACTTTGAATTTTGACTTTTTCCCCAACTTTTGCTCTGTCTTCTTGGCTTGTCCCTATCACTTGTTTGTCTTGCTCTTTTTGTAATTTGGTATTTTCACATTTTTCTTCAGCCTTATCCAAATTTGAATCCTTTTCTTGTCTTAATACTTGATTTCCATCCATTCTTGAACTTGTATCTGAACTGAACTTATCCATTTTTGAAATTAATTTTCGATTTTCTTGTTTTAAATCTTGTTTTAAATCTGCTATATTACAATTTAAATTTCCTATTTCTTGTTTTAAAGTTTGTTTTATATCTGAAAAGAAATCTTGTATCATCCTCTTCATCATTTCCATTAATTGTATATTACTATCCAATCCAATATTTGTATTCTCCTCAAATCTTGATTCTTCTGGTTGTCCTTCTACTACCACATGCTCTGAAATGATTTGAATATTTTGTTCTTCAATTTGTTCTTCACTTCCACTTCCTTCTTGTATATCTTCTGTTCCCTGCATATCCTGCTCCATTTCTTCAGACATATGTTCTTCTGGATTATCTACTGATTTTGCAGCTCTAGTTTTTACCATTTTAATAAATTATTTTTAACACAATTTCTTTATTTATTATTATATATGATTTAAATTTATTATTATTGTTTTATTTTTGATTTATATTGTTTCTTTATCTATATGTATTTTTATAAATTCCCCACCAAGTTTTTACGAAATTGCAAAAATCACTTGTTTTTTTTTTAATTTCAAATATTCTTACCTTTTATCTTATCTATTTAACCAAATTATCACACAATTTACCTTATCAGGAAATTTATTTTGTTCTTTCTTTATTTAAATCTGACAATTATTATATTTAATTTTTATATAGGACCCACTAATTTTTGAGCCCCTTTAGTTGTTTGCCTTTTATAATTGAATGATATAAAATTGTAAACTACCTAACAATGTGTTTCTGATGCCACACTAGTTTTAATTCCAATTTTTTTATAAGATCCACTAATTTTCGAGCCCCTTTAGTTGGGTGCCATTTATTAATGACAAAGCCCACGTTTGGTCGACAATTTTTATTGATTGTAATATATAATAATTTTTAAATGTATTTTTATTGATTGTAATATATAATAATTTTTAAATGTATGATATTACCTCAGGGTCTTTTTTGCTTGGGTTCAAAATTGTAGATCTTATATAAATAAATGAATTTTATACTTATCTTATAGTCTCTCTTTCTTCTCAGTGACACTAACACTTTTAAAATTTTGGAATTAAAATTTTCCACTTTATTTTTTTTTTCTTTTTTAAGATTTTTAGAAGACTAATAAATAATTTTCAAATTCTGGATCAAATTACAATTTATTAATAATGATTTTCCACAATACAATTCTGATATATATAATATTGCCTTTACAACAAAATAAATTTCCTGGTTACTTAAATCTTATTAAATTTCTATCGATTTGTTACAAAAAATATTTCAATACTCTAAACAACAATATTCATTATACTAAATTGAAAACACCTTTATTTGTATCACTGATTGATTTTAGATTTCAATAATCTGTTTATTAAAAAATGTTTCAAAAACTCACAGTTGTCTGGCTTGAATTCCCCTTTTCCTTAATTTTGGTTTTGTATACTGCTTCCTGATTTGTTTTGGTTTATAAATTAAATTCTGCTACTCAATTGATCTGTTTGCTTAAATTCTGCTACTCAATTGATCTGTTTGCTGCTGCACCAATACTGTTTATTCCAACAAATTGATTTTTTTCTCTCCATCCAAGGATTTCAAATAATTCCTTTTTATGGAATATTTATTATTTTCTAATTTCGAATTGATAATTCCAAAACTTTAAAATCTAACTTCAAATCTTAATTTCTTGTCAAAAACTGACATGGAACACTTATTCCAATGATATCACAGAACATTTATCTGGTTGTCATGGAAACGTGATTTTACAGGAACGAAATTTTTAAACTGCTCTCGTCGACGCTTGAAATACAAAGAGAACCTTTCAATGTCAGATTTCCTATTTATTTAATAAATTTTGCCACCTGCTATTTCCATTTCCGCTTTAATTTATTTTATTAATTTCCAAATATGTTTGTTCTAAATCATATGCAAAAATCTAAACAAATTTTAATTTGAATTTCAACACCATTTACTCTTCTAAATTTTATCTAAATTACTTAATCATGTTTTCAAAAATTTTGATTTGATACTTGTCACCTGCTGGTCACCAGTCATTTAACAGGTACTTTAAAAAAAATTGGATTTTACTGAAATTAGGACTTAATATCTTTTGAACTATTAAATTTTCATAAACTATGCTCTAAGCTCTTTCTAACGGTGTAAATCTCTTTAGTGTTCCATCATTCATTCCGATTTTTAATGGTTTTTACAATTCTGACATTTCAATTCTCTAAATATTTAACAAATTTATGTATTTAAAATTAATTTTGATCCAAATGTGTTATATTCAGTGTTCTCATGGCCTAATATGTGATCTAAACTTGTTTTACAAACTCTACTGTGATTTTCATAAGGGAATTTAACCTCTTTGATGTTTGGCCTAAATGTGACTTCCTGCCTAAATTTTCTTATGTAAGTATCCAAATTCTACTACACTCTACATGATAGATTATCTAACTTTATATGCCACCTTTTATCCTTTCAACAATTTGCTTTTGAAACATTCTTTTTACATGGTTTATATTTTTAGGTTAACTATCTGTTATGATTTGAGCAATTCCTTTATATGAATTTTATTTACATTTCTCCATTCATTTACTTATTCAAATTACTTTTACTTTTGTATTATCTCATGTCTGTTTAAATCCATTACAATATATATATATATATATATATATATATATATATATATATATATATATATATGCTTGAGATTATTGACCCAGAAACTTACCTATGAAGTGAGTATGTCTTGGGATGTAGGGGTCAGGTACAATTAAAACAATTTAATCCTTAGAAGCCAACGTTTCGGGGTTTATTTATTATTCGATAATTTCCCCCTTCATCAGGTACCCACACAGCATGAAAAATTTCTAAAATATTTATACAATATTTCTGGTTTGATTTGAAACATTTCAAAATATTTCTTGAAATATTTCGGCAATATTGCTATGTCCGCGACAAAACCCCATTTGAAATAATTCATGAAATATTCCTGTAATATTTTATGAATTCTTTGTGTCATATTCCATGATATATTTCAAAAGATCTTTTATATATATATATATATATATATATATATATATATATATATATAAATATTTTAGTGAACTATTTAAAAATATTTATACAATATTGCATGTTTGTTTTGAAGTATCATAAAATATTTAAAAAATGTTCGTATTTTCGCTACAAAAACCTTCTGAAATATATTTCAAAAGATTTGTCGTGAGCATATCAATATTTCAGAAATATTGGAGTCTAATATTTTAAAATAGTGCTAAAATATTTGACATCTAAAGTATCTTTAGAAAATTTTTCCAAAATATACTTCAAAGTAAATGTCAATTTTTCATTCTAAGTATCTAGTTTAAATGTCAAGATATGCCATGAAAGTATATCATACAGTGTGTTTGTAATGGTTTTCATTTTGATTCATTTGAAGTAAGTTTCTTTTAGAGACTTAGTTAAATTACGGGACGTTTATACTGGCGTGAAACGGCAGAAAATATCTCTTCTACCTATATGGTATAGGGTTGTAAGTGTGTGCGTGCATATACTAGGTGGTACATAAGCAATTGTATACATAGGATGGTTGAAATATAATAGTTAAACAGAGTGGATATTTGCGTTGAGACCAATACACAGAAGCATATACATTGTGAATGCAATATAGAATGAATTAGAGTTACACTTATCGAAAGTGGTCCAAACAATAAAACAAATAAAAAAGTTAAAACTTTTTTGGAAAATATAGAAATATAATACAATTTAGAAAGGGTGAAAGAAAAAGAAAGAATGAAAGAGGGAGAAAGAGAGAGGTATGAATACGCTAAAATTTTCAATTGATTTACTTTAAATCACATAAAAATGAAGAAGTCTGCTCTCTAACACGCATCCGATCTTCACTAACAAATGTATGTTAACGCCTCTTAAAAATAAACCTCAACTGAATACTGAACTCTTTCAAAAAACATAATACCATCAAGAATTAGTTGAGAACGCGAATTAATACAAATCATCCTAAAAAATAATTGACCTTTTTCCAAAGACATCATATAAGAAATCGAATATAAGGCGGGTGTGTACGTATATAATATATTTAATATTACATAATTAACGTACTAACATTATTAAATTTCATAAATGATTATTTCTTCTATTTTTGGTTGAATAATTATGTAGCTTTCTAAGATATTTTACACCTTTTGGTAGACAAAAAGAACCCTTTCAAATTTTATCTTGTACACAAAATCCAAAGCGCAGTTAGTAATTAACGGTCCACACTAATAAATTTTAAACTTTCCAACATAAGAGATATAGGTGAAAGTAAACCTAATATACCTAAGATTATTCTCATTATCCGGTTCTGCAGTTTCTGCATTAGATATATTTCATTATGTAGCAAATTAAACAAAAAAAGCAGCATAAATTGACCTGTATTTCCCCTATTCTTATAAGTAAATTGTTCCTGTACTATATTAGCATTATGTCTTTAGTATATAAACCAGTACATAAAAATATTTTATAATCAATTATTTTCGGCATTAGGCAATTTTGTTACTAACGTATTTATTACTTGAAATACGTTAATTTAATTAGTGATACTCTTATATTAATACTTCTGGTATCACAGTTTTCTACAATAATTTTAATTTAGTTTGAATTATGAATCGATCAAGTAGAATTCTGTCTTTGGTAACAAGCAGTAACAAATATTTGTTGGAGCTTCTAAAATATGAAACTACTAAGGGCACAATAACACAAGACCAAATTTAAGCCATAAATGCTTTTAATAATCAAGAAATTCAAGAAAATGTATAATTAAATCAATACATAATGGGCAGAGGGATATAGAACGGATAAACCTTTTAAATAAAGAACGAAATGATACAAACTTTGTTGATATATCAGAAAGACAACAACAATGAAAATATCCAAACATTTAGGAAAGATACAAAGACCACACAAATTGAAAAATCATATATACATTTCGAATATAGTGATTCCGAGGAATCAGTTTCTTGTTCACGGAGTGATTATGTCCCTGATTCAGGTGACTATGAGTCTGAGGAAACTGAAGAAATTGAAGAAATAAAAAAAAAACAAAATAATCGTTCCATGTATTGGTCGTATCTCAACTGCTCCGTCAATTTCGACAGCTATTACAGAAATTAAGCAAACGAGTTTAGTAAAATAAAGTAACTTATTACTAAGTTCTGCATAACCTTCAATATCGACAGGTATATTTTTATTTTTAAGATGTATTCCAGTAAATCTGAACACATTTTTTTTTCTTTTCGTATTGTAAAATTTGAGCTGATCCCTACGTAGTTCGAGGCCATGAGTACGAATCTGCCAGTTAAAGCTGTCGCTGGGTTATAGTCAGTTTTAAGGTGCAAAAAAACATGTTTCAATTTTTCAGGGTTTGGAAAGAAAATACGTATCAGAAAAAAATGTGGATATTGTCTACATCGTTTATAAGGCCTCAATATAAATAAAAATCAACTTTTGAGTTTCTCTGCTTAAGAAAAAAACAAAAAAAAATCAGACTAATAAATATTTATTGTATTTTGTAGAAAATAAAACTTTACAACCAGAAAATAAAGTAGATCCTTTCGGCGAATTTGTTCTAACTTCGTCTGGCAAAATAGAACAATTTACAAACTTTAGACCTTGGACCTTGGACTAAGAAGTCCATATTGTTTTCGAGAAGTAACACTTTCCTCGAAACTTAAAACGGAATCATAGTTAGGCAGGTGCAGTTAGGCAGTTGTTTTCTGTCTTTGAAAGATCCAAACAGAAAAAAAAGTTGTTGTAATTTCAATTCACCGACAAGAAAACTTTGCGTCAGCTTCTAATACTAAACAAAGAGTGTTCTGCAACAACTTTTTTGTGCTGTGACTAATACTGGTACCAAAACTATCACCCTTTTACACCAACAGATAGCCTTACTTTTAAACAAATAAGTTATAGTGTGAATTGCAAAGTTGTAATAATTTATATTTAAAACAGAACCCACTTCAACTGGCTTAAAATAAAAACCGTTTAAGATACAATTCTATTGATTCTTTTTCGGTATTTTTCTCTCTCTCTCTGTCTATCTCTCTCTTTCTCCCTCTCTCTCTCTCTAATTTGTATATTATTTTGTTAACTTTTTTATTTGTTTTATTGTTTGGATCACTTTCTATAAGTGTAACTCTAATTCACTCTATATTGCAATCACCCTGCATATGTTTCTGTGTATTGGTAACCCAATATAAATTATTTGTCTATTATTTTCTGAACCACCCTGCACAACTATACTTCAACTCCACACGATGTTGCAATCGCTCTGTATAAGTATTAATCCTCTCCACCCTTTTGACTGTTTCCAATTTTCTGTTGTTTAAATCACCCTGTATACCTAAAATTTTACTTTGCCTCATTCGTAAAGCATAAGCAAACGCGTATGTTCCACACTATATAACATTTTTTTAACGTAAGGCGGAGTGGATATCAATCACATTTACTTGTAAGAATTTTTGAACCCTCCTGTATAAATGTAATTTTACTTCGCCCAATATTTCAACTGCGCACATTGCTTGCTGCTTAAATTTCCATGCACGCATACACACACCTGCCACCGTATACCGTAAAGGAAAGATCGCTCACACTACAATCTTTCTTTTCGATACATTTCACCCCGTAAAATGAAAACCGTTACAAACACCCTGTACGATATATCTTGAAATTTAAGCTATATATTTTTAGATATAATTTACATTGATTAGTACAGTTTTTTGTACATGTTATTCAGATTTTCGGAAAAACGGTATATTTCACGTTCTAGAAATTGTAAAACAGAATTTAAAATATTCAATTTGATTCAGACGTTGTAAAGAAAACAGTGTAGATTGATTGAAATTCACTGAAGTGTAGTCCCTTAATTATTGTTTCTTTTTTCGATTTATATAGTACCTTTTTGTAACATTCCTTAATCGAATGCCGTTTAAATCATCAAAATTGCCCAAGCAGCTTTTGGATAATTACTGAGCATACATAAAAAAATGTTGATAATCTCCTCCTTTTTAGAAGTCGGTTAAAAATTTCAAAATAAAACCTTTTCTTTTTGCCTACATAAAGTTTCATTTTGACCATTACAACTTTAAACAAGTAACTTTTATATATTTTTGTATTGTCCAACTATATAAGAATAGTTATAAATTAAAACTCATTTATATTGACGCTGCATCTTTGGCCTATAAAATGATGAACTTAAGAAATAAATCAGTGCAAAGCTTCCCACTTTAGTTCATCTATCAACAAACCGAATACAGATCCCATTTTAGATAAACATAGAAATGTACAATTCATAGTCTACAAGGTACATTTAGACATAAAAATAAAAATTTCGAGGTTAAGTGAAATCTGATTTGATAAAAAAAATTTCACATTGTTAATAAATGCTAAAAAGGACATCCAATTTCCTCAAAAACCGTCTTTTCATTTCCAGGTTTTCGGATAATAGTGGCAATAGCCTTCAAAAATCCATTGCTCAATGTTTTTCAATTAATCAAAGGGTTATATTATAAAATGTCAATTAGGAGTGATTATATCAAAATAATGATTTATATTCTTTCAAGTCATTTAGAATTACAATTACACCAAGTATGAACAAAATTCAAAATCTGATATTATTTTCGCTGTCCGCTTCAAGTGAAATGCCCCAATGTATAAAGTCAATGAATATTTCTCCTCCAATCTGACCTCGCGGTGTTGCAATATCTCGGGTTACATAACGTGCATAAAATGTCAGCTATATCCGTGTTACATACCTTTACTAATGCGCAGCCACCTACAGTCTGCTCGATAGAACCATTTTGTATGAAATGATGGCTAAGCGACTCCTTGTTCAGCCTTCGCAAAATTTTCAGGAAAGGTTCCTTGAAATGTGATTTATTGGCTACCGATGAAATAAACTTTGTGCAGCGGTTAGCGGGCGAAACAACGTCAATTTGGGCTACACAGAGTACTAGTGATATATTGGTTGGGCTTCACTATGACCGTTTATATATATATATATATATATATATATATATATAGACACATAAACACATATATATATAGACATATAAACGGTTATTGTGAAGCCCAACCAATATATGACTAGTACTCTGTGTAGCCCAAATTGACGTTGTTTAGCCCGCTCAGGGCTCCACAACGTTTTACGTGTATTTCATCGCTAGCCGATAAATCACATTTCAAGGAACCTTTCCTGAAAATTTTGCGAGGGCTGAACAACGAGTCGCTTAGCTATCCTTTCATACAAAATAGGTCAATCGAGCAGACTGTAGGTTGCCGCGCAGTAGTAAAGGTATGTAACAAGGATATAGCTGACATTTTAAGCACGTTATGTAGCCCGAGATATTGCAACACCGCGAGGTCAGATCGGAGGAGAAATATTCATTGACTTTATACATTGGGGCATTTCACTTGAAGCGGACAGCGAAAATAATATCAGATTTTGAATTTTGTTTATCTTTGGTTTAATTGTACTTCTAAATGACTTGAATGAATATGTATCATAATTTTGATATAATCAGGTCTAATTGCCACTTTATAATATAAACCTTTGAATAATTGAAAAACATTGAGCAATGGATTTTTGAAAGCTATTGCCACTATTATCTGAAAACCTGGAAATTAAAAGTGGTTGGGTTTTTTTGAGGATGTTAATTTCACTTGACCTCGATATTTTTATTTTTATGTCAAAATATAGCTTGTAGACTATAAATTATACGTGTAAATTTTTATGTCTATATAAAATGGGATCTGTATTCGTTTTGTTGATAGATGAACTAAAGTAGGAAGGTTTGCACTGATCTATTTCTTAAATTCATCATTTTAGAGGCCAAAGATGCAGCGTCAATATAAATGAGTTTTATTTCATAACAATTCTTTTTAGTTGGTCAATACAAAAATATATAAAAGTTACTTGTTTAAAGTTGTAATGATCAAAATGAAACTTTATGTTTAGGGCGAAAAGGAAAGGTTTTATTTTGAAATTTTTTACCAACTTCTAAAAAGGAGGAGGTTATCTACTCGTCAGAACATATTTTTATGTATGCTCAGTAATTATCCAAAAGCTGCTTGGGCAATTTTGATGATTTAAACGGCATTGCATTAAGGAATGTTACAGAAAGGTACTATATAAATCGAAAAAAAAAAAAAATAATAAGGGACTACACTTCAGTGAATTTCAATTAATCTGCACTGTTTTTTTTAAACGTCTCAATCAAATTGAATATTTTAAATTCTATTTTACAGTTTCTATAACGTGAAATATACCGTTTTTCCGAAAATCGGAATAAGATTTGCAAAAAACTGTACTAATCAATGTAAATAATATCTAAAAATGTATAGCTTAAATGTCAATGCCATGAAACAATATCGTACAGGGTGTTTGTAACGGTTTTCAGTTTACGGGGTGAAACGTATCGAAAAGAAAGATTGTAATGTGAGCGATCTTTAATTTACGGTATATGGTGGTAGGTGTGTGTATGCGTGGATGGTAATTTAAGCAGCAAACAATGTGCGCAGTTGAAATATGGGGCAAAGTAAAATTACATTTTTACATGTGGGTTCAAAAAATCTTACAAGTAAATGTAATTGATATTGGGTGGTACATTAATTTAATTAACTATAGCTTCACTTCGCCTTTTGTTAAAAAAATGTTATATAGTGTGGAACATACGCGTTTGCTTATGCTTTACGAATGAGGCGAAGTAAAACTTTAGGTATCCAGGGTGATTTAAATAATAGAAAAATGGAAACAGTCAAAAGGGTGGAGAGGATTAATACTACAGAGCGGTTGCAACATCGTGTGGAGTTGAATTATAGTTGTTCAGACTGGTTCAGAAAATGATAGACAAATAATTTATATTGGGTTACCAATACATAGAAACATATACAGGGTGGTTGCGATATAGAGTGAATTAGAGTTACACTTATAGAAAGTGATCCAAACAATAAATCGAATAAAAAAGTAAAAAAATATGTGTAAAATATACAAATTATAGTGGGGGGGAAGAGAGAGATAGAAAGAGATAGGAATACCGAAAAATAATCAATAGATTTGTACCTTAAACGGTTTTTATTTTAAGCCAGTTGAAGTCGGTTCTGTTTTAAATATAAATTATTACAACTTTGCAATTCACACTATAACTTATTTGTTTAACAATAAGGCTATCTAAAGGGTGATAGTTTTGGTACCAGTATTAGTCACAGCACAAACAAGTTGTTGCAGAATATTCTTTGTTTAGTATTGGAAGGTGACGCAAAGTTTTCTTGTCGGTGAATTGAAATTATAACCACTTTTCTGTTTGGATCTTTCAAAGAGAGAAAACTACTGCCTAACTGCACCTTCCTCACTATGATTCCGTTTTAAATGTCGAGGAAAGTGTTACTTGTCGAAAACAATATGGACATGATGACTTCTTAGTCCAAGGTCTAAAGTTTGTAAATTGTTCTATTTTGCCAGACGAAGATAGAACAAATTCACCAAAAGGAGCTACTTTATTTTCTGGTTGTAAAGTTTTATTTTCTACAAAATACAATAAATAATTAATATTCTGATTTTTTTTGTTTTTCTTAAGCAGAGGTACTGAAAAGTTGATTCTTATCTATATTGTGACCTTATAAACGATGCAGACAATATCCACTTTTTTTCATACGTATTTTCTTCCCAAACCCTGAAAAATTTAAACATGTTTATTTTTTGCACCTTAAAACTGACTATAATTCAGCAAGAGCTTTAACTGGCAGAATCGTACTCAGTACCTCGAAATACGTCGAGATAAGCTAAAATTTTACAACACGAAAAAAAAAATCGTGATCAGACAGATTTACTGAACGACATCACAAAAATAAAAATATACCTGTCGATATTGAAGGTAATGCAGAACTTAGTAATAAGTTACTTTATTTTACAAAACTCATTTGCTTAATTTCTGTAATAGCTGTCGAATTTGACGGAGTAGTTGAAATAACGAACGATTTTTTTTGTTTTTTTTTATTTCTATATCTTCAATTTGTTCAATTTCCTCAAACTCATAGTCACCTGAATCAGGGACATAATCACTCCGTGAACAAGAAACTGATTAGTCGGAATCACTATATTCGAAAGGTATATATGATTCTTGGTCTTCATATCTTTCCTAAATGTTTGGATACTTTCATTGTTGTTGGGTTGAGTGTGTCTTTCTGATATATCAACAATGTTGGTATCATTTTGTTCTTCATTTAAAAGGTTTATCCGTTCTACAGCTCTCTGTCCATTATGTATTGATTTAATTATATATTTTTCTGGAATTTCTTGATTATTAAAAGCATTTATGGTTAAAATTTGGTCTTGTGTTATTGTGCCCTTAGTAGTTTCATATTTGGAAGGTCCAATAAATATTTGATACTGCTTGTTACCAAAGACAGAATTCTACTTGATTGATTCATAATTCACACTAAATTAAAATTATTTTAGAAAACTATGATATCATATAATGCAAGAACTGACCAGAAGTATTAATATAAGTGTATCAATAATTGATTACAGTATTTCAAGTAATAAATACAACAATATTGCCTAATGCCGAAAATAATTGATTCTAAAATATTTTTTAAGTACTGGTTTAGATGTTACTAAAGATATAATGCTAATATAGTACCGGTATAACTTACTAATAAGAATAGGGGAAATACAGGCTCAACCTATGCTGTTTAATTTTGTTTAATTTGCTACATAGTGAAATATACCAAATGCAGAAACTGCAAAACGGAATAATGAGAATAATCTTAGAATATATTAGGTTTACTTACACCTATATCTCTTATGTTGGAAACTGTGAGGTTTATTAGTGTGGACCGTTAATTACTAACTGCGCTTTGGTTTTTGGGTACAAGATAAAATTTAAAAGGGTTCTTTTTGTCTACCAAAAGGTGTAAAATATATTAGAAAGATACATAATTATTCAACCAAAAATAGAACAAATAATCACTTTTACATTGAAAAAAAATATATAGCTTTGAAATTTAATAACGTTAGTACGTTATATTCCACGTCTTATATGATGTCTTTGGAAATAGGTGTTTGTTTTTCAGGATGATTTATATTAATTCGGGTTCTCAACTAATTCTTGATGCTATAGTATTATGTTTTTTGAAAGAGTTCAGTGTTCAGTTGAGGTTTATTTTTAAGAGGCGTTAACATAAATTTGTTAGTGATCTTAATATTTATGTGGTTTAAGGTAAATCAATTGAAAAATTTAGCGTATTCTTATCTCTCTGTCTCTCTCTTTCTCCCTCTTTCTTTCACCCTCTCTAAATTGTATTCTATTTCTATATTTTCCAAAAAAGTTTTAACTTTTTTATTTGTTTTATTGTTTGGACCACTTTCGATAAGTGTAACTCTAATTCGTTCTATATTGCAATCACAATGTATTTGCTTTTGTGTATTGGTCACAACGCAAATATCCCCTCTGTATTACTATTATTTTTCAACCATCCTATTACAATTGCTTATGTACCACCTAGTTAGTATATGCACGCACACACCTACAACCGTATACCATATAGGTAGAAGAGATATCCGGCATAACAAATTGTCGTTTCGACAAACTACCAGAATATTTTCTGCCGTTTTACGCCAGTATAAGCGCCGTAACTTAACTTATTCTCTAAAAGAAACTTACTTCAAATGAATCAAAATGAAAACCATTACAAACGCCCTGTATGATATACTTTCATGACATATCTTGACATTTAAACTAGATATTTATAATGCAAAATTGACATTTACATTGATGTTCACAGTTTTTTGCACATATTTTTCCGAATTTTCAGAAAAATGGTGTGATTTACGTTATAGAAAAATGTACGGAATCAAGCTGGAACATATCTTTTTATAATACAATTTATAATAAATATTCAAATTGCGTGAGCAGTTTTAGAGAAAATAGGGAAGATTCATTGAAAATCACAGAAATCTAGTTCCTTATTTACATTTTTTTCTGATTTACTAGAAAAATTGGTCATGAATGCAAATAATTTAATAAACGCTCTGTGCCGAAAGATAAAAACGGGTAATGAAAAAAACCATAACTTCATATCTATTGACATACGTAATAAAACTCTAAAATAGAAATAAAAATCAAGGGAATCCGGCGTTTTTCGTAACAATTTCCAGTGTAAGTTTTATTTAGCTTATGCGCTATTTTGGGAATACACTGCATACCTAATGTATTGTAATGTTTTTATTTTCAGAATGGGATTTATTTATAAACACTGTTTAACTCACTCTAATTTATTTCCACTGCTTTAACACCATTTATATTCAAAGAACTATTTACAATTCTCTTAACTATATGGCAGTCGAATATTGAGTAAATGTTCCTTGAGCAATCCGTATTATTATATTCTTTCTAGGAATTCTACAGAACGTCAAAGAGACTAGACTGGAATTCTCCGAGAACGCCATCAAAGTAAGCCGGCGACCTCGATGCGCCAGAGGATAAATGCCCCTTCTACAAATTATCGGATGAATTCCCGTCACAATAGTAATTACAAAATTAATAGCATTTCTGAATTGTAATTTATTTTATTTGATTGCTTCTTTGAGCAAGACAGATGTTTAAAAGGATATGTACGTTGGTAAAACCCTAATTTACTGCAGTCTAAAATTATTATGAAGCTTCAATTAGGTTTGTAGTAAAAGATCTTTAAATTTGAGATGTTGAGCAGGGAATTTAATAGAGGCTTCATAGAAAATTGAATAGACTGATATATAGTAAAAATAAAAATTTTATTTTCAAGATTCTATTAGAAATAGCATCTAAGATATCATTTAGAAGTCGTCTAAGTGTTTTTCGTAGATTTTTGTGTAAGATCAATCAATTTAATAATTTAAAATTTTAATTTAGGGGCTTTAGGTTAGTTTCTGCGAAATCTATTATTTATGTGACTCTTATAAATGTTTGAGCGGTTATAGCGGTAGAATTAGATCGATAGCTGTATTTTCACTGAAGTTATAAAATAATATACAACGTTTGAAACCTGACTAAGGAAAAAGGAAGTTGATGTTAAGGTACTGTGATCTCTTTTAAAAAATCCTAAGTTGTTATTCTGAATTAAAAAAAATGATGGCCGGTAAAAAAATATATAAAAAGGACTAAAAAATTATGGTATACTTTATTTTGGATTCTGTTTAAAGTACCCCCTAGCACAACAAAACTAGATTTTAACGGTTGTGTGTGGTAGAGGGTGGTTGTTGCGATAACCACTATAAACCCTGTTCTAGTATTGGACCAGTAAAAAATTATGGCGATAGCTGTTTTCCTCTTGAAGTTATAAAATATTGTGCTGGCTTAAACGTTAAGGTATTGGGGTAGGTGGTCTTGGGGTGGGTGGTCTAGGGGTAGGTGGTCTAGGGGTAGGTTTAGAAGTAAAAAAATTTTATGGCGGTAAAAAATTAGTCAAAAAGTAGTCAAAAATTATGATATACTTTATTTTTGATTTCTTTATAAAGTAGCTACTAGATTAATGAGAATAAATTTTAAGGGTAGTAATAAGAGGGGTAGGGGGTGTTTTTTGCGATAACCACTATGAACCTTCTTCTAGTAATTGACGAGTAAAAAATTCTGGCGGCGGAATAGGTCGATAGCTGTTTTCCTCTTGAAGTTATAAAATATTCCGCTGGCTTGAAACATTAGGGTATTGGGGAAGAAGGTATAGGAGTAGGTTTAGAGGTAGAATATTTTTATGTCTGTATAAAATTAGTCAAAAAATAGTAAAAAATTATGATATACTTTATCTTTGTCTCCCTTATAAAGTACCCACTAGATTAACGAAACTAAATTTTAAGGATGGTGAGTGTTAGGGGGTGGTTTTTGCGATAACCACTATAAATATTCGTTAAGCTAGCGGGGAAGCTATAACGGGGGTGGGTTTCGGAGTAAAAAATGTTTATGGCTTTAAAAAATTAGTAAAAAATATGGTATGGTTTATTTTGGTTTCCGCTATAGTGTCCCCGCTAGCTTAACGGACCTATCACATACCTGTTTGTATTTAGCCTTAAAGAAATTATATTCACCCCCGCTTAAGGGTTGAAACTGTGGGGTGACCGATACTTGTAAAATGTGTCCCTCGTAAATATAAATTAACTTGTTTTTATGTCTTTTTCTTTTAAAGATATTTTAAAAGTTATTTTGGGTGGCTAGTTTTGAAATGCTGTATAATGGCAAAGCTAATCCATACAAAAATAATCCTAGTGATAACAGGCTATTTACATACAAGATGTCACAAAAGAGGTAAATTGGTATGATCAATAGGAAATACAAAAGTAAATAGGGTTCACAAGGCCGTAGCCAGCGGGGGTTCGGGGTTCCTTAATATATATATATATATATATATATATATATATATATATATATATACTGAATAGGAAACTAACTTTCGCGGTCTTATTCAATCCACAATATTAAAAATAAACGGCTAAAGTAATCACCCCTCCCCAAAATATTTTTCTTGAGGGTTTGTTTAATACATTCTTACATCACTCTTATTCCAGATTTAGAGGGTTAATTTTTAAAATTCAAAAATGAATATTGGCGAAAACTTTACATTACATTGTTAACAAACATTGATTATAATAACTAAAAATGCACATTTTTGTAAAGAAGTTAATTCAACCAGAGGCATACAGTCTGATGGACGGACTTCTTTTTCTTCCATAACCATAACACCACTAAATGAATAATAGTTTTAGATATATTTTTAAATTTTACAAAAACTGGGACTGAACGATGGAAGCGAAAGCTTATCTCTGTTTCGCTTTCTTTGTGTCATTTTGAGCAATGTATATAAATTTCAGTTGAATTAAAAATTTATAATCTTAATACATAATTTTTCACATACTATTAACACAATTTAGATAGATTACTCTTATGGTTACGCTTAAAATAAATTTAAATGGATGAATATGACTATCAATGTACAACAAACGGAACTACTAAATAATATATAATGAGGAATGTGGTGTACTTTAGGGGCTAGTTTTGGGGATGAGTACCCTTAGTGTCTTTGAACGAATTTGTTTACAACCACAAACAAATTCTATATGTCATTTACAGTCTGTCCTGTATTTAGAATTATTCTGTAAACTTTTTTATCTCTACACATTTAATTATATGCACATTTTATCGTTGAAAGACCACAAATTATATAAAATTCCAAAATTGGGGCAGTATTTTGCTAATACCCATCATTGTTGTAAAATGTATTCTAAATGTACGGAGTTGTTACTGTGTTAGTGTAGCGAACTTAGCATTATTTAAGACCATTTTTGCAAAAAAATCCACAGGTTTTTGAATGGTTTTTCTTGAAGAAGGTACACCGGATAACCCAAAAAAAGTTATGTTAACACATTTTTACTTCTTAGTTAATTATACTAAGTGTTTAAAATAGCAAAAACACTAATTTTGGCAGTTTTTGTGACTTCTCAGCAACACAGTAAAAATTTTAGGTATCAAAGGTAAGTAAGTGTGTTGTATGCGCATTTTTAGTACCTAGTGAATGAAATGCTCATCGATAGGATTGGTTAATTAATAAATGTGAAAAAAGGCGCATTTTTCAATCACTCCTAACGCTTATCTAAAAAACTTTAGAACGATAAAACATGGCAAAAAATTCATTTGCTTATCTAAAATAACTGGTCAAAATTTTAACTTCATGGCTTTGAAGGTTTTCTCACAAATGTAACTTTTTATCGAGTGCTCTTTATTTTTGGTAATGGTTACAACGCTCCCATTCTGCATAAAATTACTTTTTTATCACTCTGAATCGAACATGGTAATTATCAAATCTTTCGGTACAACTCATCATATATTAATATTATTTTGGGTTGGTTCTATTGTCTGTAAATTTAATTTGAAATTCTGCATTTTGGTATTCGGCAACACTTATTAGTAGAGGGGGATCCTGATTTCCCCTCACGGTAGAATAAAAATAACATATCATCGAATTGACATGACGTTTAAAATGCTTTTTCCAAGCAAATTACATTAGATAGCAGGGTAAACCAAACATAAAAGGTAATTTTGGTATTCTGCTTAGAATGCAGCTTTGAACTAGATTATATTGTTTGCAGTAGATGGGCACTATGGTATCAGCCGGGTACGCGCGTATGCTTGACTTTGTCGTCAATACCTATTTTAACGAGTAAAAGCGTTAAACTCTCAGAAATTCTAACTCATTTGAGGGTACAGTTTGGGGATAGTACAGTGTCTCAAAATCGAGTGTATATGTGAGTGAGAAAATTTAAGGGTGCACGACAATGATAACCATGAGCGACACACAATACAAGCTGACAGGGTCAATAGTGTTCGACAGCTTATTGAACGTGACCGCCGTTTAACCGTGGAAGAATTTCCTCAGAAATGGGTGTCCGCTATGGAAGTATTCAATCAATTATCTTTGATCAACTTGTTTTCAGAAAAATTAGTGCTCGATGGGTTTCGAAGTTCTTGACTGTAAACCAAAGATCGTTGAAAGAAGAATAGGTTTCAGCGAGAACGGAAGGCTTTTTGAAGCAAAAAAAGAATAAAATTCAAATCTCGCCACTCATCTGGAAAAGTCCTTGCCAAGATTTTTTTTGACTCTAAGGAAATTTGCTCATCAATTTTCCACATGCCCAACGTAGACAATGTAGATTACTACTGCCAGTTGTTACGGGTGGCAAAAGCCGCGTATTTGAAACAAAAACAAGGAATACACTGCAAGAGATGTACTGAGAAGCCCTCGACCACCCTCCTTATAACCCTGACTTGCCTCCGGGAGGAAAACGATTTGAAATAAATAAAGAACTCGAGGAGCACATGCGCTCATATCTCTTTTATTTATGGTTGTCCGACTAAAAGTTACTTGACAAAAAAGTAGACAATTTCATTTGTAACACAAAATGTTATTTTTTCGTGAAACCTATAGTTTGTCAGTAGTAATGAGGGGAAGGTGTTTCTCCCACCAGTACATTTTATTTAATTCCCAATACTAAAATGCAGGCTTTAAAACTGATTTTACATACAATAAAACAAACCAAATTGATAATTAATTTATGAGAGATTGTAATGAAAGATGTAATAATTAATATGTTCCTTTCAGATGGTTAAAATACTAATTTAGCTCAAAATGGGAGCATTGTAAATTTCACGTAAAATCAAAAGCCCTGGAAAAAAAATCAGGTTTGCAAAAAAACCTTCTGAGCTCTAAATTTGAGATTTTTACCAGTTATTTACCTCGTAAAAAAAGAGTCGGTCAAGATTCAAAATCTCAACGTATCTTATACAATAACTATAGAATATTAAAAATTGCCTATTTTTACAGTTTTTTCTAAATAAATCAATAACCAATTATCCTATATGAACCTATCAGTCGCTATTGAAATTACGTATAAAACAAACCTACTTTCGAGACTAGAACTTTTCATTCAGTTTGCTGAAAAGTTAGAAAAACTGCTAAAATTGCTATTTTTGCTTTAAACACTCTGTATAATTAATAAAGGAATAACATCATTCAAATATTTTATGTGTGTTCCGACATTTCTTCATACTGTTCTTTCTTCACATATCTCAAAAATATTTCAGCATTTTAAATAAAATTAAATTTGTTTCTTTTTTATTTCTCTGAATTTATTGAGATAATGCGCTTTTGATTTTTATCTAAACCTGCCTCATTCATTAAATTATCTGTATTTAATAAATTTCATTTCAGCCTTTTTCATATTTTTATAATTTTTGGGCTCCTTAAAAATATTTTGAATTTGAGTTTTGTGTTCTCGGTTTAAACAAGCTTTTCTAATTTTAATTTGATTATTTCTTCAATAATAAATGCATCAGCAACCAAACAATGCATTTCATTTTGCATTTTTTGACAATAAAACAAAACAAACTTTTTTCCTTTATAATTTGTAAATTATTGACTATGTAGCAAGGGTTATAAAAGAAGATTTGTAAAAAAAGTGAAAAACCTATAAAATTAATTTTTGTAAAGCATGATGGGAGCAATACCCACAGGGAAAAGCTGGAATAACCATTAACAATAATAATATTTGAAAAATCCATAACTTATGCAGTTTTCTGAAGCACAGATTATTCAGAAAATAACAGCTTACGACCTGTTCTCTAAACACGGTACTTGAGGACTTGTCAGATGAATGACTTTGCATAATCGCATTATAAACAATTTAAGTTCATTATATAAAATGAAGTTTGTTAAAACGCAAAGAACATAAATTTAAACCATATTGTCAATAGTGACAAATTAGAAATAATATGGCTAATTACGACATAATTCTGATTTTAATTGAGAGACTACAGATTTATAATCCAAAATTGCAAACCTGCGACTCCCAAAGAATGATAAGAGAACTTGAGAAAAAAATAGTAATTGTTATATAATATAAATTTCTGTGGATTCCATCTCATATAGGACAAATTTGCGGAAAAATTGTATGACTAGAAAGTATCAGAAATGCATTATCGGATAATTTTAATCTACCTCTTCCTCATAATTATCTTTATAGTATTAATTTATTGACTAAATATATAATAACAGAACTGAATTAAATTGCCCCATTTTAATATTAACGATTTCTCACGATTTTTGCTATTCCTAATTTTTTAATTAAAATTTCTAATATAAATGAAATAGATAAAATACTTTAAAATATACTGTATACATATGATATAACCAATGAAAGATCATTTTAGAGTGGTAGAGTGATCAGCTATCCAGTGAATGAATCCAAAGATTTATTGATATAACAAATATACGAAGAACTGTTCCTATGATAAAATCTAAATTGCCAGACTTAATGAAAAAAAAATTGGTTGATTATCATATGTTTTCATTAGGCCGCATTGGTCGCAAAATTTTAATAAACTATGAATTACATAAAATGTGTATTTTTTCTACAGTTGAAATCCTAAATAATAAATAAATATATATCAGTGGTAGGTAAATCGTTGGAATAAATTACCTCAGCTAAAAATCTTATTATTTCTGCAAATTTAAATATTATGATTTGAAACTTTAAAATTTACACATCACATGTAAAGTCGCTACTTGCGAAAGTGGAAAGTGTAGCAAATTCATAATTCAGGCAACACTGATGGAGGTCAGTACAACACCTGAAATGCTCGACAAGTTACGTCCTTACGTATCTTGTATATCTACTACTATATATAAATATATTTATATATATAAAATATAAAATTATAAAAATTCTTTCCCCTCTAATGTAAAACCGTTTCAATAACTCCCCCTAATCCCATATATAAAGCAATCTTACAGAAATACCATCCGATAGACCTGGAAGTCAGACAGTCTCTTAAACTCTGAAAGAAATGAGAAATGAATATTTCAGTGGGAAGCTACACCATGAAGTATTTACCTCTTTGGAATTATTGGCAACTAACACCTACAAACAAACATTATAACATCATATGCCACTATATTCTACCAATATTTTATAGAGCATGAGCTGTTGCATATATTGAGTATCTGCAATATGGGGCGAAGGCAAGTTATCGTTACACAGTGTGATTCAAAGAAGGTTAGAAAAAGTTGCAAATGAAGAATGGTTTAAATGAAGAGAAATTATATTTTACAGTGTGCTTTAAAAAACATGAGGAAAAAATGTGAAATAGCGTAGCTCATAATCCGTTGCACAGATAGGATATCAATACAGGGTGATCAACTACAATTTACTTTAATAATTAATTTCATTATTGTTTGAAATTCAATTAATAACAAACAACGAAATTTACTTCGCTTCTCTAGTGAAATTCTCAAAACATTTAATATTTTTCATCGTGAAATCACACATTATGATTTCTCCTTGTATGAATGGTGAATATGATTACTCTGTGGTGAAACCAACTTATTTCCTTAGAGCATAAGCTCAAAGCTTCTTTCTTTATAACCACAGATCATACAGAGAGAACAGGGGGTGGTAACTCAGATAGGGTATGTTGGTCCAGCTGTCGGTGAACTGTAAACGTAGCCCTCTTCAGAACTTCTTCAAGTACTATTTTTTTGACAGTTAATCGAACGTGTCAAAGGGGCACAAGTGATCTTCTTTATCGGCCATTGGTATAGATGATGTAAATCACATAATGTTATTTTTGCCTTTTGCTTGAGAAAGCTGAAGCCATAAATCCATTAATCGCTTCGTAATTTTTCTATAATTTGTGGTAAAATGTTGTATCAAATCCCATTCTTACATTATTCATACATCGTTTTAAGGTACTGTATTTAGCCAGAAGCTATAAACTAAATTGTATTTAAAACATAATTTAATAATCAGTTTTTCAGGCATTATTTTACAACCAACAAAAAGTGTTAGGAAATATGGCTTCAAAGAATAAACAACGAAAAACTTTACATGCCAGGTATGTTTTTCTGATACTGTTACTTGTATTTCATTTATTGTTTAATTTCAGTTTATGAGAGAAGTTTAGGAGACAATTTTATATAATCAAAACAAACAAACAACTGATTATTACCCCCATATGATACCAGGTACATGCTATTTGTTTAGTAGCTGCTGATAATTAGGAAAATAATATACCTAAATATCCCAAATCAAGGAAGATCCAACCCTGAAGTGTCAGTAAAAGTGTCTAAGCTGGATTGTAGATCTATGGCAGTTGTATTTCAACTGAACATGATCATATGTATTGTCTTAAGATGAAACCTGCACCTGAGTCACAAAACCAAGTACAGAAGGGTAAGCAATTTTTAGTGCTTGTTGAATAATTCATAATATTTTGATGTATTGTACAGCAGGGTGGTAATAAAGAAGTCATTAATTACAAATAGCCAGAACCTTAGTATAGATCTATTGAAATGAAAAAGCACCAAACACAAATAGCCAGAACCTTAGTATAGATTTATTGAAATAGAAAAGCACCAACCATCCTTTGCAGCTATTACACCAGAAGAGATATGAATAAAGTTATTTTAAAAATTAAATATGTATATATTTTTAAAGTTAAATGTGAATTCAAAAGTTAAGCCACACAGAAGACTTTTATCATTGATGAATAATTTTTCTACAGTTCATATGGTAAAAATTGTAAATTGTTGTAATGATACAGCATTACTTTTCATGTTACAAGGCATTTATAAGAAATCGAAACAGTCAAATTGTTATTTTTTTTAAAAGTACTCCCATAGTAGATTTAGTAAGGACTTTGAAGGAAATAATTGAACATGTTCATTCTGTTGGTTTCGAGTTTATAGCCACAGTATTGATCAAGGACCAACAAATGGTGCTGCAATAAAATTTCTTCTAAGAGATACAGACAGTTGTTGGTTAATAAATAATGTTAAAAATACATTTCATGGTTATTTCATTGATGGAAGGGAAATTATACATTATTTTAAGAGGTGTGAGAAATGTTTTACTCAAAAAAAAAACAATTACATTATATTCTCCCATTCAAAATGATACAACATAAAACTGCTTGTTGGTCTCATACTGGGGATATATATCACAAGGATGCAAAAATGGGTCGTGATTTTTTCTGATGATAAATTTTTGAATACAATGATAAGAATAATTTAAACCTTCAACTTTTCAAATCAGAGTACCCATGTTGTATTTCTTCATACAATTCTGTCTCAAATTCTAGGTATGTTTCATCTACCATATCGTATATAGAAACTAACAATTAGTGAGAAATTTGTGATTGAACTAATAATAAAAAATATCTTCATTACAAAATTTCTGTAATTCTGAAAAGGGGTGATTTATTACAAAAACAGAAATTAGCAAATCAAACTAAATATGCAGATTATTAAAAATTCACTTCCAGTCAACTGCAAGTCAAACTTCAAATTCTTGAAAGGCACCAATTAACATTTGTGACTGGATTTCTTGCATTTTGGCTCTTAATTTGATCATATATTTTGACCTGTTGACCTTTTTTTGTTTCTGTTTGAAAAATTGAATGTGATACTAAAACCTTATTTTTGTACCATCCTGTATGCATGAATTTATCATAAAAAAAAAACCAAAAATAAAAATTGAAGACTCCAACAATTTGTGCATTTTATATAAATTGAATCCGTCAGTATATTTCTTTCAACTAACACATGCCTGTTACATATCACCTTTCATGACTTATAAATAATAATATGCTGATTAATGTCTAGAATAAAACATAAAATCCATTGTAACGGAATTATAAAATAGTCCTTTTTTGTAACAAAGTAGTGATAGTTGTGTTTCAATAAATTCTGTTGTTTTTTAAAAAAGGGTTTTAAGTAATAAAGCCCCAACAATTGGCGCAGTCAGCAGGATCGGAAAAACAGAGATTTTTGGTGATCCAGAAAAACAGAGCAGAAAATTCCAAGAAGATCTGGTGGTTTCCAAACCTTCAACCGGAAAGAACCGCACGCACTACAGAGCATCTTCCAGAAAATCAAAGTGAGTAAAGATTTATTATTATTCTGTGAAAATTGCTATATATTTGTTCCCTAAATCCAATTATTTTCCCAAGTCGTTAAAAAAAAAATACGTGTGTAAAACTTTGTAACAATTCCATTAAAGGGGTTAGATTTTGGAGTCGAGCGAAAATCGGACAGAATCGAGATCCGCGAGTTTATTTTCGAGGGAATATCGGAAGTAATTCGAGCAATTTTAATTTGAAGTTTTTCATTAAAATTGGGGTGGAATTAAACAAATAAAAATGAGCCAAGAAGACTTAAATCTTATAGAATATAGATTAAGCGAATTATGTCACATCATACCAGAATATGATGGAGATTCAATATTATTAAATACATTCATTAATTCTTGTGACGCAGCATTTGACGTAGCGACAGACCAACAAACATATCTCTTAACTGTACATTTAAAAAACAAACTAAAAGGACGAGCATCTCAACTAATAAACTCACGCGACTTGAAAAATTGGGATCAAATCAAAACTATTTTAAAAACACACTTTGGTGATTCAAGAGATTTAACGAGTCTAATCTACGACTTACAACAAATAAAACAGGGAAACAATGAAAATCCTCAAAACTATGTGCATCGCATAAACGCACATCATTCTAAATTATACGCCGCGATAAATCAACAAGTAACATTAACCCGAGAACAGAAAACCGCACAGCAAGCGTTAGTCGATAAGGTAGCTTTACAGACACTTTTAGTAGGTCTTGAACACAAGCTAGGTGCAATCGTACGAGCATCGCGACCTTGCAATCTCGCAGAAGCTGCAAATATAGTAAAAACCGAATATCAATTAACGTATCTAGAAAGTAAAAAGCCACAGGTAAATTCCTCAAACTTTCAAAGCAAAAATAAAAAGACATGTAATTATTGCAAAAAGTCGGGACATTTAAATTCAGAATGTCGCAAAAAACAAAATAATGATAATTATTATAATCAAAACCGAAATTATCAATATAATTCGGGAAATCAAAGAAATTTCAATCCAAATCATTCCTTTGCGAATAGACATGAAAATAATAATCAAAATCACAGAGAAAATTATTATCAAAGACCACCTAACCAAAATAATTATAACCAAAATAACTATCAAAGCAATTCTTCAAATACAAGAAACATGCAAAATCCTCCAAGAAAAACGTTTCATTTAAACGAACAAAGAGTGGAAATGGAGACTGGCGCTTCTACTCATCTCATTCCAACCAGTCAAGCACAGAATTTAGAAAGCCAAGAATAAGATCAGAATTCGTAAACACAAGCAATTCAAATAATTTATTTTATATAAAAACTCATGACGGAAAATATCGCTATTTAATTGATACCGGAGCAAGTATATCAATTTTGAAACCAAATTTATTTGAACAAGAAAAAATAAAAAGTGTAGAACCCATAAGAATTCAAGGTGTAACCAACCAATTTTTCTAAATAAATAAAGCAATAAATTTTGATTTCTTTTTGAAAAATGACGAAATGGAAGTATTCGTACATAACTTAAATATAGAATTTGATGGTTTATTAGGTATAGATTTCTTACAACAATATGAGTGTCTAGTTGATTTAAAAAATAGAAAACTAATAACCAAATATATAACTTTGCCATTATACAAAGGAAATGAAATTGTCAATGAAATAACTATAGAACCAAGAACTGAACAAATATTCAAATTAAATTGTAATGAGAAAAATGCTGAACTAATTTTACATTCACAAGAAAAAGAAAATGTCATATTGCCAAATTGTGTAATCAAAACGAATGAAAAAGGTGAATTTCTAACGTCAATTTTAAATAAAAGCGAACAAAAGAAAAGAATAATTTTTGATGAATTAATAATTGAACCTTTTATTGAAAATAGTCCAGTAAATAAGAATCAAACATTAATTTTAAATCTACAAAAAGAAAACTTATATTCAAGACAACAACGAGTCGAAAAATCCTTGCGTTTAGAACATTTAAATTTTGAAGAAAAAGAAGCAATTACCGCCTTATGTAAACAAAATACCAATGCCGACGCCTTATCTCGAATAAGAATCAATCATCTCAGAGATTATTCAAAAATATTCTACGGAAGTCCAGTGAAAGAAGAAGAAGAAGAAGAAAATGAAGAAAGACCGGATACTCCAAATACAGAATTCGGATATGAAACAATCTTAGAAGAATATAATATTTTTAAGAAACTACACGAATCAAAATCATTAATTGATTATTCTAAATGTAATTTTACTAATGAGAAATTTCTAGATAAACATCAAAAAAAATTATATCATTCTTAAAGCCAGGCGAATTAACTGATTCACAATTTAAAATAGCTGATGATTTAATTGACTTAAATACAATGTATGAAGAACACAGAATAAACGTCGTCACATCAAAATGCAATCCTAAACGAAAGTATTACCTTATCATCGTTCCACATTTAAATCCTGATCAAGCAATCTTTGAAATTCTTTACTACAATAAAGATATATTGTTAGAAAACGATAAATATTATATGGAAGAATTAAAAAATGTACCAATTTTGGAAATGTTATCTTTCATTTTTTCCGATAATGAAATAGAATTTATAACTTGTAACCCAAACATTATAATCCCAGAAAAAGAACAAAGAAATATAATTATTGAAGAAAATCATACAGGTAAACTAAACATGCATAGAGGTATCCAAGAAACAGTAACAAGAATAAAACGAAAATATCAGTGGGAAAATTTAACCAAAGACGTTGAAAATTTCATAAAAAATTGCGAAGTATGTATTAAATCCAAAGCTTGTAGAAAAAATTTATCAAATCCCTTAGTAATAACAGAGACGCCGAAAACACCGTTTGAGCGCATTAACCTCGACATATTAGAAATACCAGAGAAAAATTATGTACTCGTGATAAGAGATGAATTTTCTAAATTTACCCAAGCTTATCCAATTGAAAATAAATCAGCGAAAAATGTTGTCAATACACTATTATTATATTTTATGCACTATGGTACGCCGCTAAGAATACATTGTGACAGAGGTAGAGAATTCGATAACCAATTAATGAGAGATCTATGTACTCTTTATAATATTAAACTAACATTTTCATCAGTCAATCATCCACAGAGCAATGGTTCAATTGAAAGATTTATGAGTACCTTATTGGAAATGATAAGATCAACAGTTACTGAAAAACCGGGAGATCATCCACTAACATGCATCCCATATGCAGTTATATGCTATAATAATTCTATAAGTAGTACCCATGGTTATACGCCATACGAACTAATTTTTGGTCACACAAATTCAAGACCACCTGAAAAATTATTTAATCAAGAAGAACTAGTTTCAAAATATGTACGTGAACTAAATAATAAAATTTCATATTTTTACAAAGTAGCAAGAGAAAAAACAATTTTGAAAAAATTCAAATCTAAAGAACGTCACGATCAAAAAGCGAAACCAAAACCAAAAGATATTGAAGTAAACGATTTTATATTCATAAAAGAGTCACAGATAAAACATAAACTAAGTAACAAATCGAATGGTCCTTATAAAGTGATACAAATATTAAGAAATAATGCTTTAAAAATCAAAGACTTAGAAACGAACAGAGAATTCACAATTAACTCGGATCAAGTTAGCTCAATCTTAAAATAGATTTTCTTTCTTTTCAGATGAAAAACATCATCATTCTTGCTGTACTAATCACAGTAAGTCAAGCAAGTAATTATAAAATTAGAACTTTAAATAACACTTTAGGAATACAGTATTATCATGAATCAGACTTAAAAGTATCAAATGAAAAATGGAAATTACTAGTTGTCAAAAACATTACAATTTTATTAGATTCCTTCAAAAATGATATCTCAATTTTAAATCACATAAAGCAATTAATTGAAAGAGACACTCCAAGACTTATAGCATTTTACACTGAAGTCAAACCTCATATTACAATGTTAAATAAAATAATAATGTCAATCAGTCAAAAATTTAGTGAAATTAAAAATGATATCAACCCTTATGATCCAAAAGAATTTAATTCAAATAACACTCGTACGAAACGAGGAGCTTTTAATTTTATAGGCTCAGTATGGAAAGCAATTACGGGAAATCTCGATAGTACAGATGGTGAATACTACGACAAAGTCATAAATGAAGTCGAAGAAGACGAAAGAGCTCTAGAAAATTTAATGAAAAATCAAATCACTGTAACTAATTCCGTAATAAAAAACTTTAACTATACAATACGCAAACTACAAATAGACGAGCAAACATTCAATGAAAATCTTCACAAAATAGAAAACGCTATTTTTAACATATCAGATAACCAAAATTTTTATGATTCAAAGCTTCAAATTATAAATATATGTGAACAATTATTAGAGTCATTCATTCTAATAGAAAATGAACTTAACGATATCATTGATTCAGTCACATTCGCAAGACTCAAAAGCATCCATCCATCGGTAATTCAACCCGAAGACCTTATATTCCAATTAAGACTAATTTCCACAAGTTTAAGCACACATGTTTTACCAATGTTGCCAAATCTAGAAAATATTCCAAAATACCTTGATATAATTGAACTTCAAGCTTATCAATCCGATAATAAAATCGTCTTTATTTTACCAATTCCTTTAGTAGAACCTGAAGAATACAAACTCCTACATGTTTACTCTTTACCAATTTTTAATCAAAAAACCAAATTGTCTTACCTTATCTTAAACACATATAAGTATATAGCTGTTAGCAGAGATAATAATCTTTATATTACAATTGATAATTTGGAAAAATGCAAAAGCATCGAATCAGAAACAAAAATTTGTTACAACTTAATCGCATATCCAATCGATGAACACGCACCCTGCGAAATAAAAGTAATCAAATCCATAAAGTTACCAGAAAATTGCCAAACCATTGAAGTTAATATTGAAGACTACAAGGTGCAACATATATCTGAAAATGAATGGTTAATCGTCACCAATGCCCTTTTACCAATCAGCATCCAATGCAAAGAAGATACAACGAAAACAATAAATATAAATACAAATTCAATCCTGAAGTTACAACCTCATTGTATATGTTACGTTGGTTCAATTAGAATACAGTCAAGCAAAAACTACAAATCAGAAGATTCCAGAGTCATCGAAACTCCAAACATTCCTTATGAATGTTGCGAAGAAACAAAAAGTGCGCGAAATGTGTTTAAATTAAAGCCTTTAAAAATCCAAAAACTTGAACTTGATGAACTTAATATTGCAGAACATAAGTTAGATCATTATTCCGAAGAACTTGATGATATAATAAATAGACCTTTTACTCAAAGACGTACCCAGTGGTTAACAATTTTGTGTATCGTATTAATTGTACTAATTATTTAAATTTTCATTATTTACAAATGTCGAAAAAGATGTAGAAAGCAGTTCCCAGCAATTATATTCCCAACAATAAACGCAGAACCAGGACAATCCAGAAGCCTATTAAGAAGATTCAGACCACGAAGAAGATCCTCAATCCGAGATGAAAATATAATGGAAATGCAAGAACCCACAATCTAATTAAACAAATTGTAAGTTTCAACAAATGTAATATTACTAATTTTAATTTTGAATTTTGTAATTTTTATCAATTTTAAATCAAAAATTTGTGTCAAATGTAGACTCCAAATTTTAAATAAGAAAGGGGAGGAGTGTTACATATCACCTTTCATGACTTATAAATAATAATATGCTGATTAATGTCTAGAATAAAACAATAATCCATTGTAAAGGAATTACGCAGAAACTAAAACAATACTTATATTATATTACTAGATGCACCTGCATAAATGATGATTCTGCATAGTTCCCCTTTTTCCAGCAGATATTATAAATAGGAGAATATTCCTAAACAAGACGCTTTTTGAATCCAACTTAAGACTTTTAACGTTGTTCAGAGCCACAACATTTGGTCTGTTCATTTGCTGTAGTAATAATTATAAAATAGTCCTTTTTTGTAACAAAGTAGTGATAGTTGTGTTTCAATAAATTCTGTTGTTTTTTAAAAAAGGGTTTTAAGTAATAAAGCCCCAACATGCCTCAGTCTATATATAAATATTGATATTTATACTGTTTTTTTAGTTTTAACAATGAATCATATTTATGTATAAATTAGTAGTGCCATTTTCAACTGTATTTGGTAATTTATCTTTTATAAATAAATAAATTTAATTTGAATTATAGTTTCATTTATTTCGATGGTACATTGTTTTTTAAATGTTTTATAACATCTTTATTGTGATGAAGCTAAACTTAATTAATAAAAGTAGTAATTGATCCATATGTCAGGAAATTTAAGAGCAGCAAAATGGTTGGATTTAGGCGAATGATAAAAAAAGTTTAATATTGAATATAAACAAATCAAAAAAATTCTTTATAATGGGTGAGCCATTTTATTGGAATATTTGAGGTCAACAATCTCCTAACAAAAAACATTTATGAGGTCATCGTTATGTGCTGCAGAAAAATTGTAAATAACATGAATTGGCAACTGGAGAGGCATGCAAAAGCTCAGTATATTTTTTATTGTAGCTGAATCAACAATTTATTTATTCAAAATATTCATCAAGCAAACGAAGACTTCTTGAAGGTGCAATCCATAGTACCAACTTTTGGCTGATTATTGCTAAAGATTTCCAAAAATTATAGAACATCCTCACAATGTAAAATGTATTGTTAATGCACTTGTAATATTGTACTCCCCAGCCCTTGTGAATGTGATTAATCATTTGTGCCAATAGATGTTGACACAGTTGCAGAGTATTTCTGATGGGGGACTATTAGTTAAGAGTTCATTGTACATACTGGCATGTTTTTTTACGCCACTCATTTGGGATAACTTCAAGTGAAAGAAGAAAGCGAAAATTTAATAGGCAGAGAACTTTGTGAAACAATTATGAATTATTTCAATATTGTGCAAGTGTGCCCAACCAAAACATACAAATTACTATGTACAAAATAAATGTGTAAATAAAACAATATATTCTCAAGTTTCTTCATTTCAGCTTTGACTATTCCAGAATACTCTTCATGATTTTTCTGTTTTGAAAGATCTATTTAGTTAGAGAAGATAATGGTTTACTCTTATTAAGATAAATATCTGAACATCAACAGTTTATTCAAAAACGGTGGTTTCTGGATTTCAATAACATTCCTATTTTTTACACTTTATTTTATAAACGACACGTGTTTCGGGATACAATGCCTTTATCTAATCGCTGATGATGCTAGCGGTTGACCCAACGACTGATGTTAGGTATCAATCGATATGTCCACCGGCCTTTAGTAGAGCTGTCCCACCTCTCCTGCCATTGCCCTAGACTCATGGCTCTTTCATCGCTTCTTCCTGTCGGCTGGTCTTTTTCTAACTTTCTGCGATAGAGCCGTCCCCTTTCTGCAGCCAGGATGTCGATTGGCAGGGTAGAGGCAATCACACTCACCGCCTCGTAAGACACAGTGCGGTAGGATGATGCTACTGGAATCGCTGAGAGCCGCTGGACTGATTTCATTTTCCGGCGGTACGATGGTAGCTCGAGCGATTTCTCCCATACCGGTGCCCCGTACAACATAACAGAAGTAGTCACTGTTGCCAGTAGCTGTCTTCTTATCTGTCTAGGGCCTCCGACATTCGGCATTATTCTAGATAATGCCCCCTGTACCCCAGCTGCTTTCTTGCTGGCCGCGATTATGTGCTCTTTGAAGTTGAGCCGTGAGTACAGGTGCACCCCCAAATAGCTGATGAAGGGCTGCGACTGTATGTAAATTTCGCCTATTTTGAGGATGATGGTTTCCCTTGCCTTTCGACTGCTAACAAGGAGTGTTTCGGTCTTTTGCTCTGCTAGACTCAAGTCCGCTGAGAGCATCCAATGCTGAATTAAGGCTATGGCGAATGAGAAGGTTGTTTGTATCTCCTCTATGTGCTTGCGCACTATGATCAATGCCACATCATCGGCGAATGCCACTAGCTTGACGCCCTCGGGCAGACCGAGCAGGAGCAGGTCGTTCCATAAGAGGGGGCCCAGAACAGAGCCCTGAGGTACACCTCCTGTGATCTTATAGTCCTACTTGCCCATTTTCAGTTTGGTACAACAAGATGCGGTCCTTGAAATACGCTGAAACCATTCTGCGCAAGTACTGAGGAACCTCCATCCTGGCAAGAGCCTCCAAAATGCGGTCCCAGCGGGCCGAGTTAAAGGCGTTCTTGATATCCAGGGTGGCTATTAGAAGGTACTTTTTCCCACCTCTTCTCCATCTCTTTCTCGAGATAGCCTCTCTGGCGAGGTTGGTAACGAGTGTCACGGCATCGATGGTTGATCTCCCCTTTCTGAACCCGAATTGGTTGGTGGAAAGTTCTGGCTCAACGTAGGGCTTCAGCCTATCTGCTATTATCCTTTCAAGGAGTTTTCCCGCAGAGTCCAACATACAGAGGGGGACGATATGATGACGGTTCGTCGGGAGGTTTCTTTCCCACTTTAGGTAGGAGCACAAGCCTCTGCTTTTTCCACTTAGTCGGGAAAACCCCCTGCTTTAGGCAGGACTCATACATGTGTAGAAACATGTCAGGCCTATTGCCTAGGGCGCATTTTAGCGCGATGTTAGGTATGCCATCTGGACCGGGAGCCTTACCGTTTTGGAGCCGGTTGCACGCGCCCATCAGCTCATTCATAGTCACTGATGGTATATCTTCGTCCCTCAACTGCCACGCAGGATAAGCGAGAGCTCAGGCTTCGCGGGAAACAAGTGAGGTACAATGCGGTGCAATGATTCGGGGCAGTTTGTTGATGTCATGTGTCATGGGGGGGGGCCTTAATTTTATGCATCACGATTTTATACGGTTTTTCCCATGGATCTGATCAACTTCGTCACACAACTCCTTCCAGTAGGATCTCTTGCTTGAGAGAATGGCTCTTCGTAGTTGTTGTTGTCTTTTGATCTCATAGTCGAGCCTTAGTTCATCTGTTGTGACCCTGTCGCGTCTCCGTGCTCGTTGATGCAGCCTTCGTGCTTTGAGACACTCTCGTCGGTGTTGTGAGATCGTGTCGTTCCACCAGTTTACCTGGTGGGCGGCTGTTGTTTCTGCCGTCTCCTTGGCATGGAAGCATCGCAGGACTTGACAACGCTTGTCATTACCTCTTTGGCAGTGACTTCTGCGCTTGTTGCTATTGACAATGGTTCCTGCTCCATAACCAAGGCGAATGAATCAGCACCGAAAGCATTTTTGTTCCAACCGACTGGCTGTGACCTCGCACGACTGGCACAATATCTTCTTCGTTTGGGAGTGGTGTTGATTTCCCAAATAATAGCTTGTGGTCGCTATTAGTAAACTCTTCATCGACCCGCCACTCACAGCCCCCTTTAATTAGGTTGCTGCTAACGAATGTCACGTCGATAATGGAGCTGGCAGTGCCTTTGCGATATGTGCTTACGGCTCCTGTGTTGAGGACTACCAGGTTGAGCGAAAACATGATCTCAAGGAGCGCTCGTCCTCTCGCGCTCGTTTCCCGGCATCCCCAATCAATTGCCCAGGCGTTGAAATCACCTGCGATGGCGACCGATTCACGCTTCCGTACATCCTCCGCCAAGGTTTCCAAGAATAACTCGAACTCCTCGAGCTGTGCACTAGGAGGTGCATAGCAGCTATAGAAGTGAACCCCTCCCACTTTGGCTCTCACAAGCCATGGTTCGGGGGTATTTGGGAGTTGTTGGAACGGAAGTTTACCGCAAGCCCATATCGCTGCTCTGTCCGTTGTGTCATTTACCCAGGACAGGGTGTCGAAGTTTTTGTACTGCTCGCAGATTATGGCTACGTCGCAATCCAATTCCCGCACCCGCTGTACCAGTAGGTCTTGGGCTGCTTCACAATGGTTGAGGTTGAGTTGCAGTACTTTCATTTACGGGCTTGTGCTGCTCTCATCGCCTGTTGGTAGATCGGACATTTCCAACTACCCGCAACGGGCCGGCAGTCTGACCTACTATCTTTCTCTTTGCAGAGTAAGCACTTGGCAGGTTGTTGACAAGCGAAGCATTGTGACCAGCGCCTCCGCATCTGTGACAACAACTGCTTCGGTCAGTCTTGCCTCTGCACGCCTGGGCGTTGTGCCCAAAGTGCCAGCATTTGAAGCACCGTCGAAGGCTGATTCTCTCGCGAACACGTACTGTGCCCCACGCAAGTTTGATTCCGCAAAGGGAGTAGCTGTTGATAAACAGAAAGTCAAACCTTACCAGGAATGGTCGAGACCTATAGATATCCGTCAGTTAAGAAGTTTCCTGGGGTTTTGCACGTACTATCGTCCTTACGAAGCCGGATTTGCCAATATCGGCCAGCGATCATCCGAGACACTGAAAAGAGCATTGACGCGTGCCCATGTCTTAGTTATCCTTTGCCAGATGGAAATTTCGTTTGGATAACGACGCAAGCAATGTCGGAATTGGTGCGGTGCTATCGCAGATCAAAGACGGTCAAGAGAAAGTCATCGGCTATTTTAGCAAGACCTTGAGCAAGCCTGAACGGAATTACTGCGTTACTCGTAGGGAACTCTTGGCTGTGGTAAAGGGGGTAGAACATTTCTATAAGTACCAGAAATAGGAGACCAGAGGTTCTACGAGAACTTCTAGATGGGACAAGTGGAGGACATTTCGGAGTAACGAAACCCTGCGGAAGTTGAGAGAACTCTTCTATTAGTTAAACTGTCGGTAGATGTTAAGGGTGGTGCCGGAAATGTACGGTTTGTGCAGCAAGTAATGGCCTCAGAAGCGACCAAAAGCTCCCATGAAGCAATATAAGATGGGCAGTCTAATCGAGAGAGTAGCCATTGATGTTGCCGGTCCATTTCCTGAATCCGACTCTGGAAATAAGTACATTGTGGTGGTGATGGACTATTTTAGTAAATGGGCCGAAGCATATGCCTTGCCGAATCAAGAAGCCTTGACCGTTGCTACTGTCCTTGTCAGGGAATGGATCAGTCGTTTTGGTGTTCCCTTGGAGTTGCACTTAGACCAGGTAGAATTTTGCATCTACACTTTTCCAAGATGTCTGCAAACTTCTGAAGATCAATAAAACACGGACGATAGCATTACACACGCAGTCTACTGGAATGGTAATAACGAATGAATAGAACCATTAATCGCCATTTGTCAAAGGTAATCTCTGACCACCAAAGAGACTGGGACCAGTATCTTCACTTGTTTCTAATGCATATCGTTCATCTGTGTATGAGTCCACGGTTCAGACCCCCGGCAAGCGTCATTATGGGACGAGAGTTACGACTACCATGCAATTTGAGTTTGGATGTCCCCCAGGAGAAGAGACTGCAGGTGAAGACTATGTCAGCCAGTTACGTCGAAGATGGACGACATACACCACAAGTCCGATTAAATATCGAGAATGTCAGTGCCCGAAAGAAGGAAGCCTATGACTTCAGAGCCGAGGGCGGGGAATTCCAAGCTTATGATCTTGTTTGGTTTATAACCCGTAACGTCGTCGTGATATGCGCCCAAGCTACAAGATCTGACCAAATTGTAAAGAAGATCAACGATGTTGTCTACAGAATAAGGCTACCTCGAGGAAAACCAACAGGTTAGCACCTTATGCCGGAAGTCATGACAGCGAAGTTGACCAAGCCCAAGTCCGCAGCATTCAACCACCCGATGACGGGATGACCCTTCGAGCAGTTTATGACACTGTACTCTGATGGTAGAAAGTGGAGCACGACGTAACGAGAGAGGAACCCCGAGACCTGTTTGAGGTGACAT